>NQII01016970.1:0-13358 GCA_002778355.1 Clitarchus hookeri
GCACACATGAACTCTAGCAGCACATATGAACTCTAGCAGCACACATTAACACTAGAAGCAGTCATGAGCTCTAGCAGCGCATGTAAGCTCTAGAAGCACACATGAGCATACGGTGCTGTTTCCTGTTGTAGTAGCATGTAGTGGATGACTGCGAAGGAATTTGCTTTAGCTAGACAGAAGCAATCCTTAAACACGCAACCGATGTTGGCAAATGATA
This sequence comes from Clitarchus hookeri, assembly GCA_002778355.1. Lineage (NCBI taxonomy): Eukaryota > Metazoa > Arthropoda > Insecta > Phasmatodea > Phasmatidae > Clitarchus > Clitarchus hookeri. Next base: position 218 of record NQII01016970.1, read on the forward strand.
TGACATGCCTTTAGATAAGAGGTAACAACTGCAAACTTACCCTAGCTTTCGTGAAACTGACCTGTTCTATCACGAACTTAAATTTCAGACTTACAGGGTTCCTCCCATCAGTCTTGCACTGAATGTTAATCGATGTTCTTGGTGAGTTGCATGGTGTTTGACGGACGTCGACGTATCTCAGTTCGAGGTGCCGGCCATCGTGGGTCATGGTCTGCGTGAAACTGAACACTGTGCCCCCTCCCTCCTCTTGGCCATTGTAACCTGGTGACCGTGTCACCGGCACACACTATGTCATTGAAAATCATTGAAGTGATTGGATAGTTCCACCCTTCGAGCTTCTAGAATGTTACTCCACTTCAGAGACGACAACGATTGCAGCGACCCACGATGACCCATACTCGTGCCTGTGGAACGAGAAGGGTGACACATAGGGTGATGGGGGAGGGAAGGTCATGAGAATGAGTTCTCCGAGATAGGCGGGGAATCACTGAAGGACTTTAAAATGGGGATACATTAATTATTTTGTTAAAGGGAAAAACTCACATGGTTTATTGCTACTGTAGGGATTTCTTTGCATACCAAGTTGAGTATTCGTGTAAACCCATTGGGTTTTTTTTTAAATTAACTTTTGTGATAGCACTTCAAATATTGGTTATATTTTTTATTCGGGGTTTTAGAAGGTTCTCTTTAAAATTGAGAATGTTGTATTTGTTTCCATAATATAAATTTGTATTTAATTAATAATATATCCTTTTGCATGTGTATACTTTTTATGGGCGGTGAAAAATTCAAGTAAAACAGAGGAGTCATGGCCTCAGTAATATATTTAACAAAACCTACATTGTTAGTATTTTTATGAGGGTAGTCACTACTAGAATCTCTTAATAATAATCGTGTTTACGATGTCTTTATTTAATACCAGCTTGTGCACTTAATGATATGTGATATGTTAAGGGAGTTGGTGTAACTAAAGGTAATTTTGATGGGGAAGGAGGGGGGGGGGTTGTTGGAATATTCCCAATTAAATCCTAGAGAACATTCGCCCTCCGTTATAACGGTACCACTGGCTAGCAAAATGTTAAAAAGCCTTTTTTCAATCGGCGGCCGGTAACCTACTCACCAGAACGTAGCCCAGTCAATTGGGAACTTTTTTTACAATTCGCAATTGCCAGTCAGATACAAGGCCTGTTACCAGAGCCTCGCACAGCCAACCAGAGAATGGATACACCCACATCAGGAACCACCACGCCATTTCGTATCTGTATGCCTATATATTCTGTGCTGCTCTTTTCAGCGATCGCTAGTTGTTAGAATCTGGGAAATCTGATCATATATGCGTTCGTAACGCTCCAGGAAACCTGTACGATTATTTGTTTAAAACAAATTATTATCCATATGCCATAAAAGGAAAGCGTTTTCTTATAACAGACGATTATGCCATAGAAGTAGAAGTGTTTGCTTATAACAGACGATTATGCCATAGAAGTAGAAGTGTTTGCTTATAACGGACGATTATGCCATAGAAGGGAAGTGTTAGCTTATAGCCGAAGATTATCCATATACCACATAAGGAAAGTTTTTGCTTATTACAGACGATTATGCCATAGAAGTAGAAGTGTTGGCTTATAACGGACGATTATGACATAGAAGGGAAGCGTTTGCTTATAACAGACGATACAGCTCTTAACATTGAGATGTTAAATGCCGATGAGGGTGAAGTGAGGTTACTATGGCGCAACGCCAGAATGTAAGGGAGGGGGAAACCGGAGACCCCCGAGAAAACCCGCCGACCAATGGCAACGTCCGGCATGATTCCCACGAACGAAAATCTGGGAGCGACCCCGCCGGGAATAGAACATGGTTCTCCTGGGTGGGAGGCTAGTAGTCTAACCGCTACACCACCGCAGCCCTCCATATGAGACGAGGAATACAGAAACGTCGTTTCCAGAGTTACCACAACATCTGTCTAATTCCAGTGTTTCAGCACAAATAAGTTTTATGGGACAAAGAGCTTGTGACTTTACAGCTAGCATGCTTACACTACCCCATATTTACACTACGGTCATGAGAACAGACTGGCTTCGACTCCATTAGCAAAATATGGATGTATGTCTCATTCGTGTTGACTGGCGCTACGAGCATGCGCAGGTGACTATATATATATGCACCTAGCAGACGAATTGGCTCTATAACGAGAACAAATTTTGTAAGGTGTCTATGCACAACGTGTAGACGACAAACAATCCATTTGTGGTTTGGTGGCCTATCATTATACAGGTTGGTCCGCCTAACATGGACACTTCCAAAAATTCCGGAACGGTTGCAGATTACGAAATGCAGTTTTCGCTAAATGAAATTACGTACGGAGACAAGTAATTGGCCACAAAGTGACAATTCGTAACACGTGTATGGACAGAAATAATAAACCACGTATGATTTTTTCCCTGGAAAAGTACATTTATTTCAACGGCATCTTATAGTACATGCAAAGCGGAATTCAGTGTAATAGCATATGCAATGGAGAGTAACACATAAACGCAGATAAATAAACGCAGATAAATAAAGTGAAAATATGAATAAGTTAGGTGGGCTAGTAGCATGGGGCAGTGGACCTGTACTCACAGCTGTAAGCAAGCAACACGCGCCGTGACTCATCCTGGCGGGACCGCTACCTTATAGCAGCGTAGCGCTTACAATAATGGGGCAAGGGGCACGGAATGCGATATTGGACAAAGGAGAGCATCGCAGTGGAGGGAAGACGGACAATGCAAGTGCTAGTCTGATATCAATACATTACATTTTATTCAGATACACTAGTGATTCGGGAGATCTGTTTCACGGTCATTAATTGTATTGAGTAACGAGTGAGTACAAATGCACAACAAAAATAGAAAAAGCCAACCTAAGGAGAAATGCAATCGCATCCGCATGCATAGTACAAAAGAGCACAGTTATGGTTGAAACGCTTAACGTTAGGTCTTTTCACAGCATGTGATCGGTGTATTTACTATAGACAGTAATACACAAATATAAACGCACATGTAGCGAGTGACGAGTGGCCTGAAGTGTTTCTGGCATAACGCCTCTGCAAGCTGCCACAATGCGTTCCTGCATGTATTCTGGTGTCGTAGAATCCCTGTTGTACACACCCTCTTTCATTGTTCCGCACAGGAAAAATTCGAGAGGTGTGAGATCAGAGGAGCGAGCTGGTGATCGAACAACGCCACCACGCCCTAACCACCGGCATGGAAACATTTCATTTAACACTTGTCTCGCCACCAAAGGAAAATGCGCAGGACAACCATCATGCTGAAACCACATATCACGACGCATGTCGAGCGGTATGTCTTTTAGAAGTCCTGGTAAGGTCTCTGTGAGGAAATGGGCATACGTACATCCGGTCATTTTTCCTGGAATGAAGTATGGCGCTATGACGTAGTCTCCAAAAATTCCACATTACACGTTCACATTCCACTGTCGCTGGTGAACCACTTGCCAGACACAACGCGGATTCTCCATCGCCAAGTAGTGCTTTTATCGTATGTGAGGATTGGCATCGACACGTGCCAACACAATGTGTTGATGCTTCTCTCCCTTAGCAGTCTTTCATTGCACACTTGTTGTGGAATTCCAATCACTTCGTTACAACCGACGTGTGCAAATTTTTCGTATCGTTTTGCGTTAGATGGGCGTCCGATTAGGGTACCTTTCACGATACATTTGGATAACTTGCTTGGAATTCCTGCCACACTTACTGTAAATAATTAGAGCGTCCAGTTTATCGTTATTNGATACATTTGGATAACTTGCTTGGAATTCCTGCCACACTTACTGTAAATAATTAGAGCGTCCAGTTTATCGTTATTCATTAACTTCATTGCGTACGTACAGCCACACACTGCAATGCCACTTACCATAACAGATCACAGGGACTGGTGCTACGCGGCTATAAGGTAGCGGTCCCGTTAGGATGAGTCACGGCGCTTGTTGCTTGCTTACAGCTGTGAGTACAGGTCCACTGCCTCATGCTACCAGCCCACCTTACTTAATAATATTTCCACATTATTTATCTGCGTTTACGTGTTACTTTCCATTGCATATGCTATATCACTGAGTTCCTCTTACCACGCACATTCAGATGACGTTGATATAAATGTATTTTTCAATGGGGAAAATCATGTGTGGTTTAATTATTTCTGTCCGTACAAATGTTACGAATAGTCACATTGCAGCAAATATTTTTGCCCCAGTACGTAATTTCATTTAGCGATAACCGCATTTCGTGACNTTATGAATAGTCACATTGCAGCAAATATTTTTGCCCCAGTACGTAATTTCATTTAGCGATAACCGCATTTCGTGAACTGCAACCCTTCCAGAAATTTTAGGGTTGTCCACGTTATGGTGACCATAATGTTCAATATTTTCTGTATATTCACGGAAGTTTTTACAAAATGTAAACCTATGCCAATTTGCGGATACACTGTCCGAAACGATCGTAAACGAAATTATATGCCTGTATATGCATAAAAGTACTCTATTAAAAAATTTGAATTCCAAAGCCAAAAGTTGTCGAATTGACTCGAAGAGATTTTCGAATCTGTAACCAGAAAATTTTAATTCCTGCAGCTGTCCAGATATTTCCGCAAATTGCACTTATACGGGAAGTATGAAACAACAACCACTCTGTAAACACTTTCACATTAGACTGGAACGTAGTGTGCATCGCACACACATCACTACATTGTTTACACCAGATACATATGTTTGAATATGGCTAGTGAATTATTAGAGATAGCAGATTAGAATACTCTTCCTTGACGACAAGTTCGTTAGCAATACATTCTCAACCATTTCAATTCGTTTTTAATAAAAGCACGATAAATCGATAATGATTTCTATAATCAAACTTTATGAGGCTGAAATTAAGAATAACAAACTAAAATTAGCGAACGAGTCTGTCAATTCATTTTAAAAATTCCAGTGAAAATTACAGAGATCTTGTTTCCAAGGATAGGAGCTTCCGTAATACCGCTTTTGCTTGAATTTCTTCGGATTCGCAGTTGTTTATTTTGTTAAGCTGCTCGGTGTTGCTCGAGAACGTTTGAATGCTCGTCTCAGTATCTACGTTTCCTCTCATATCCTACCGGTATACGTAACATCAGAGGCCCTGGTACAGTGAGCCGACGATCTGCAGTGCAGTTCTATACCGGCGCTGCTCTGGAATTTGATTGGCCCACGTGACCGTGACGTCAGTAATGTGCTGCTGAACCGCTTGAGGAAGGCAGCAGATCGGGAATCTGCTTGTGATTGGGCAAGGAACGTGCGTCACAAAGTCGTGAGCCAACGAGTAGTAGATTGGTAAAGCGCACGCACGCGTTAATTGCGGGAAGCCCATAAACAACTCCAAGTGTAAACAACTGTATACAGAAGAGAGTGTACCGCTACTCAACTCGTATTTCATATTCATTTTCGTTGGGCCGATTTTGACGCCGAGTTGCAACTAATTCGTATCATTAAGTAGTTAAAGTGTGTGAAGAGATCTGGGCGGCTCGTAACAGTGAGGTCTTCAGCGCCGATGATAGAGATGAAGGTGATTGTGGAGCAGCGCTGGGCTGAAGAGGCGGGGAAACGGGAGACCCCCGAGAAAACCCGCCTACAAGGGGCATCGTCCGGCACGATTGCCACAATCAAAAATCCTGGAGTGACCCGGTCGGGGATTGAACCCCGTTCACCTTAATTGAAGGCAAGCAGACTAACCGCTCATGGCCACTCAAATAGTTATAGACATTGAAAAGTCCAGGAGGAAAACTTCTTATACTAAAATTCCATGGAATCCAAAGAAATGAATTAGTTACAATTTCTCATGTTATTAACTACCTAAAAAATATAAAAAACTTAAATTAAAGGGAATTACATTGTATGTGGTTAGGAACTAAACAATTAACATAAACTAAATATACGTGTAACGAATGTAAACAATAATAAAAAACTCGGCTATCGTTCTGCCACCTATTTCAGGCTACAAGAACTACTCTTACCAACTGAGCATAAGCATTTCATTTTAGCGATTAAGGGATCTGCATTACAGTCATCAGAAATGCACTGTACTGCAGATGATAGGCCTTAACATTGCCATTGACCGTGTCACTTTATTTTTGCGTCATACGAGTGTAACTATGGAATTTCAAGGAAAGTAGACATTTTAGTAACATGCCAAATCGTGCTCTTATGTGCATAACACAACAAACATTGACTTAAGCAGCCATAAATATAACTATATTAGACTCTTAACACACACTTCAAGTTTTTGGAAATATTTTCATTAATTTGCAGCCAACTTAACTGGGAATCTACACCTCTGTGTGCTTTACATATATGTAGCGATGGAGAGTGTTTTTTTAGGGGTTGATTTCAAAACAACTTATGTTTACCGTGAACAATCTTTGATCTGTATGGTTCTCCTTGTGTTCCATAGTTTTGCTTCTATGCTTCCCCTCCACCTTCAGTCTGGTACAGTCTTCAAGTAGTTGTGGGGACGTGGTGGTGCAGTAGTTAGACTACTCTCCTCCCACCTAGGCGAACCGGGTTCGATTCCAGGAGGAGAGTCCCAGGATTTTCGCATGTGGGAATCATGCTGGATGATGCAGCCAGTCGGAGGGTTTTCTCTGGGATCTCACGTTTCCCCCACCCCTGCATTCCGTCTCTGCACCATGCTCACGTCGCTTCACTCTCACCGACTCTCAGGAGCTCATGTTAAGAGCCACCAAAATATCATTATTTACTCACTCACTCAAATTGTCGCAAGATTACACGTTCTTACTGCAGTTTTAATTTACTGTGGATGCATTCACCAAATATTATTTGCTCGTGTTATGTATGTTATGGATTATAAAATGTACCATACATCGGTGTCAATGACTAAAGTGCCCACCTTTGGTGATGTTTTGTCAGCAGATGTCAACGGAATTGCGTTATTAGTCCAAACAGCGAATGATACATCCTGCAACTTCAAAGACTTTAATTGTTTGGGCATAGTTTTGTGCTGTGTATAGTCTATTCGCGGTATCTCCACAATTAATAAATCAAACTTTTGAAACGTCACCCTATGTATGAAGTGATTTGCTATTTCCTAAATGTGTCGTGTGGACTGTTAAAACGATTTATTTGCTGAATTATGTAGTTTGTTACAGCAAAAAAACATTTATTTAAAAATATAAACCATTGGAAAGTAGGCTTTCCACAACCATAAATTTTGTTTGATCTACAGTACTGAAAAAAATGTTGCATAAGCAGTAATTTTGTTGCACGATGCCACAGTTCATGTTTTGTTTCTCGTAGTTTCTCGTAATTTCTCGTAGTTTCTCGTAGTTTGTATCAAGTCAGGCGTGATGTTCTGCACATATGGTGTGTATATTCAACCTTCCTTCCTTTCTCTTTGATCGTGACCAAAAGAGTCTTTCTCAAATCCCCGCTATTTCCGGATGAAGGCATTCATATATGTGGAGAAACTAATACACAGAGTTGATTCAACTCAAAATTCATTCACAGTAAAAATTTTTTTGTCTAAAATATAAGTTTCGTTTATTTAAGCGTGTATTTTGATGTATTAAAAAAATAAATCTTGTTGCTTTTCAAGTTTTGTTTACTCAAGAAAATATTATCTTGCAGCAACTAGATATATTTTGTTTTATATAATAAGTATTTCTTTGGTAGGAACAAAAATTTATTTTGGTGTTGTCCGTCTACCGCGCTATCACTCTACGTTATGAGAAGCTTACTGAACTACAGGTAAACCTAATGTATATATATCATTGGTTGTGGCTACGAAGAAATTGCTGCGTTGGCTAAAGTACAACACGCGTTAAAAATGTATTTGTCTGCAACATTCGGGTCTGTAAATTAATGTGAATATGGAAGACTAAAACATACTTGAGGCGTAGCGTCCGTCGAACACACAAATATGACCAGAATATTTAAATCTGCACGCTGAAAAAGTCTGGTAAACTTCCGAAACTAAATTGGGAGTTTTTAACCCATATAGTGTATGGCACACATCAGGATACGAACATGGAATGTTTAGGGTCGCTAATATACAAAGTTGGGAAGTTCCGTGCCCGTTTGACTGTCTCCTGAGCAAATGTTGGAACGCTAACATGAATGTATGGGAAATGACTTGAAAATTCGCGGTTTCTCAGGCTACCCATACACTTGTACAGTAAATTTGCGAAAGTTTCTTAGAGTGTAGCGACACAAACACAATCTTTTAACAATTTGTAACATGTTTTTCACTGAATTATTTTACAGGTACGCCCATAAGTTCTGCAAGCATCGCTATGTCTTGATAAAACGTTGCGAACGTCATATTCTGTGCTTATTCGTCCGTCCCGTTATCTCTGCATATTACGTGCAACGCTTTTCCTTCCAAATTTTACACCGGATTCATAAATGCATTTGCAAAACGGGTGAAAAAAATTACATCTGAGTCGACGAATAGTAGCGCAAGTTTTCTTAGAGTTCATAAACATATTTGATTTTAGGCAAAAGGAGTTATACCTTATATAAACGTTGAATATGTCTGCGATACTTGGCGTACATCACCAAGCAAGAGCTTTAAATTTTCGCGTATTTAAAAATATATCTATTTATTTTACAAAACTCATTTTGACTCCTAACATGCTTTATATTCTTTTCTTAATCACAGTGTTTATTTTGTATTTGCGATTAGACTTTATAATAATACAAATTCTTTTATTTCCTCCTTTTACTTAATGCCTCGGCCAAGCCATTTTTATTTTGTTGACGTAAAGGATTTTCAGCTCCTCTCACTGTTTTCAAAACTCAAGCTTTCGTCTTGTTTTTAAGTCAAATTCGCAATCCTTTCAAGCAATTCCACTTCTTATTCGTTTCTGTTTAGGAAGAATTTTTCTTAACGAAGCCCTTTCATGGCTGCCATGGTTCTTTGTCTTTTTCTTATTTGAGGTAAATACTCTTAATATAATTTTTTCTGTGAAATATGTATTCGTTAGACAAATATTTTCCAGATTTTCTCACAGGAGAACTTTTAATCTCACAACCAGAATTTACCTTTGTGCCTGATATTAATATTTTAAAAACACAAACAGAATTTATATTTTGCATTCCTGAAAATCCATACTTGCTCAAATACTCTGCACACTATTAAAAAATATCCTTAATTTCACGCGACAAAGATGATAGGCCTGCTTCAAGCAATTTGACATACGTGACAAAGATGATAGGCCTGCTTCAAGCAATGTGACATACGTGACAAATACGTTGATGCCCTGTCTCAGAAATACTAAATATCTGGTTACGATTGCGAAAAAATCTATTTGTAAACTCGACATCCTTCGTTCCTGTAATCTGGCGCTACAGGAAAGGCGGGGACAATCTATATTATCAGCTCTGTTTTTCAGTTACAATTAAAATTGAAAGTAAATTGCAACAATTATAAATAATATAGCACTCAACGAACTGAAATGAACTTCGCGTAGTCTAATTTATAAACTGTGAATAACCGTAAACCATTTTTCAGTAACAGTAAATTTTTAAATAAAATCGTTTTGTCTTGTGCTGTGACGTCGATAACTTGCGATCCTTTTTTATTCTCAAAGTCTGAAATATTGCTGCCAAAGAGCTCACACGAAAATGCGCATAACATGAAATTTACTGTATTTGCTTCATACAAATCTTTTAATGTAAAATACAAAAATGTATTTGACATAATGTGAGGGGATTAAATCGTAAATTCAGACGTTTCGTTTGTTATTGCACAGCCCAAACAAGTACGAGGGTTGAATAATTCTTCTCCGAAATCCAAATTCAGTAAATATTATTTATTACGACGTTATTCCTGCAAACTAAACAAAATAGGCCAGGAAACACGACTGTATTATTTAAATTCGTTTGGTATGTAACCTTCAGCATATATGGCCCATTTTAAAATTAGATTTTACAGTTTCAAGATGATAATATTTGTTACGTACATTTTATACTCTATTATTTATCTTCGTTTCAACGTAAAAAAGAATATTCGGAAGACAATTTATATGAAATAAACAACAGTTGTGGAACAACAACAATTTACCCACACTGCATGTTCGAAGAACTTGTTAACCCAATATGGACTACGGTGACCAAAATAAATTGCAAATTACTTTCAGAGCATAACAAAACTCTGTTGCAGCCACCAGCGGTATAAATGTATACAATAAGTTATGCTTTGTTGACTTGATGCATGCAGCTTACATCTCTGAGTATGCGACATGACAACTAGCTTTAGGATTAATATATTAGCAGGATTTTCACACTCTTTGAATCATGAATCAAACCACTGAAAAAATGTCCTCTGTACGACGTGATAGTTTGTTTCCTTACTAGGTAATGTGTCAAAAGCTTTTTATACACCTGCTAACATAACACTCTCCTAATTTAGCTAAATTAAAATTTTACTTATTTTTCATACATAAATTAAAATTTTTTATATTTTATTAAGTTAAATAAAACAGAGATAAAACAGACCTATTGGTAATGACAAGTGAAAAATAGTTTTCATGCAAACTATTATTAAAGTTAATGTTCACTTATGCGGTGCGTTGTCCCTTTGGTGTAATTTTCCAAATATAGTTAAAATTTACTTACACGATGCGGAGAAATATCAAGCCTTCACTACGTAATGGAGCATTATTTCTTCCACATTGCATTTATTTTGGTTTTACAGTAGCTTTATTTTCGCTAAAATATTTGAAAACTAGTTCTGTCATTGCTTGGGGCATAATTTAACAGATATTCTCTGCAATAAAAAAAAATATCAGTTTAAATATTATTTGCATGNAAAGTCTGAAATATTGCTGCCAAAGAGCTCACACGAAAATGCGCATAACATGAAATTTACTGTATTTGCTTCATATAAATCTTTTAATGTAAAATACAAAAATGTATTTGACATAATGTGAGGGGATTAAATCGTAAATTCAGACGTTTCGTTTGTTATTGCACAGCCCAAACAAGTACGAGGGTTGAATAATTCTTCTCCGAAATCCAAATTCAGTAAATATTATTTATTACGACGTTATTCTTGCAAACTAAACAAAATAGGCCAGGAAACACGACTGTATTATTTAAATTCGTTTGGTATGTAACCTTCAGCATATATGGCCCATTTTAAAATTAGATTTTACAGTTTCAAGATGATAATATTTGTTACGTACATTTTATACTCTATTATTTATCTTCGTTTCAACGTAAAAAAGAATATTCGGAAGACAATTTCTATGAAATAAACAACAGTTGTGGAACAACAACAATTTACCCACACTGCATGTTCGAAGAACTTGTTAACCCAATATGGACTACGGTGACCAAAATAAATTGCAAATTACTTTCAGAGCATAACAAAACTCTGTTGCAGCCACCAGCGGTATAAATGTATACAATAAGTTATGCTTTGTTGACTTGATGCATGCAGCTTACATCTCTGAGTATGCGACATGACAACTAGCTTTAGGATTAATATATTAGCAGGATTTTCACACTCTTTGAATCATGAATCAAACCACTGAAAAAATGTCCTCTGTACGACGTGATAGTTTGTTTCCTTACTAGGTAATGTGTCAAAAGCTTTTTATACACCTGCTAACATAACACTCTCCTAATTTAGCTAAATTAAAATTTTACTTATTTTTCATACATAAATTAAAATTTTTTATATTTTATTAAGTTAAATAAAACAGAGATAAAACAGACCTATTGGTAATGACAAGTGAAAAATAGTTTTCATGCAAACTATTATTAAAGTTAATGTTCACTTATGCGGTGCGTTGTCCCTTTGGTGTAATTTTCCAAATATAGTTAAAATTTACTTACACGATGCGGAGAAATATCAAGCCTTCACTACGTAATGGAGCATTATTTCTTCCACATTGCATTTATTTTGGTTTTACAGTAGCTTTATTTTCGCTAAAATATTTGAAAACTAGTTCTGTCATTGCTTGGGGCATAATTTAACAGATATTCTCTGCAATAAAAAAAAATATCGGTTTAAATATTATTTGCATGGTTTCATATTTAACCACACATTTCTTTGTGGCGACTAAAAATGTGTTGCAACAAAAAAAATTGTTTTTAAGAATGATGCAGTGAGAATTCACGCGAGGGATCTGTACAGCTCTCAGCAACGTCCACAGAGGTGGTATAAATGTGTGTGTATGCGTGTGTGTGTGTATGCGTGTGTGTGAGTGTGTGAATAACTATCCATACATATTGGTGCTTTCCTTAGGGAACTAGCCATTAGAGGTATTATCGTATTTTAACATAAAATTCTATACATTTTTTTGTTTTTTAAATTGTTTTACTATTTTTCTATATCTAATTGTTATCGCAAGGCATAGAACTAAATCTGGAACAGGTTGGTAAGTTTTTCCCTCGTTTCAGACATCTTAAGCGCCAAGTTCGACGTGCCCGGACCTAATCGCTGTTTCACCCCAACCTCGGAAGGAGTCTTTCCGTAAATTTCACACTACTTATCCGGGAATTCACGAAATTTCTTCACAAATTAGTAAATTGGTATTCGACTTTCCGATTTAAAAACAGGTTTACCAAAAGAAAGTTTAGTATTCGTTTTGCAGGTATGAATATGCATAATTAAGAATTATAAAAAAAAGGTAAAATATTTAGTATGAGAGCAAAATTTTAATTGTTTGAATTGTTGCTGTTGTAAATGATTGGGACTAATTTTTTATGTTTCGTAAAACAAATTCAAATAGCGTGGTTATTCTAACAGTGCAGATATCAGACCAGCCTCACGCAACGGCGAACCTACATGGACCCACTCCGGTATATTGCCATTTGAAAATCGTAACGGAATTGAGAGAGTTAGAAAGAATTGAAGAGAAGAAAAACAACAGGTTATTGTAAAATATCCCAGGACTCCTGCATTATATGGTGTTCCAAAAATCCACAAGCCTGATGTTCCTCTTCGACCTATAGTTAGTGATGTTGGCTCACTGACTTATCTGCCAGCAACCAGTCTTGCCTACTCCAGCCTCGCACATACAGAACTCATCCCAGCTTGTAAGAATTATTAAAAATCTTTCACTACAACCCGAAAACATCCTAGTCA
>NQII01016971.1:2784-13185 GCA_002778355.1 Clitarchus hookeri
AAGTCATTTAATGTAATTTTTGAAAATCACTTTTACGTTGGGAGTTAAACAAAATGCAGTATAATCTTTGGTTATTTTAAAAGTTTATTCACATAGAGATCATGTGTAAACATATTTCATTTATTTCTGAACGATATTCAGTATTTGTAATTATTAATTTGTTCCCTAGAGGGTAGGGAGTATTTACAGTTTATTCCAACACCTCATGGAATAGATGTATGTGGAAAAAATTGTCAAAATAATATAATGATGAATATGCTTAATTAATTAATAGAATTGTTGCAATATGTTTATAATTTTAATTATCAATCTGTTTTAAGAATACGAAGAAAAGTAAAATAGCATTATGTAAATTGAGTGAAATTTATGTCAAATGTTTGTTCGAGTAGAAGAAGAGTGAATTATTTAATGAATTTGTTTGAGAATTGACTACTTTTGTGTGAGAAAAGGAACGAGAAAATAAAATTGGTGAAAAGAATTTCAACTTCCTAATTGCAACGTTGATATTACCACTAAAGTAATTTCTGCATGCCTGATGCAACTGAAATGTTACTGTATGCAAACAACTTAGCCCGGTCAAAACATTCATCCAATCACAAAAGAATGAACTAGCTATTGTTATCAAAAATATGTCTGCGCAAAATTTTTCCGAGTTTTCCATTATCTTATTTCTACCTATGTGCAAACTTGCAGCGCTCCATTGGCTAATGGACGCCTGTCTTTGTGCAAAGAGAGTACGTTAAACAAGCGAGCCAATCGGAATAAGTTTCTCCAAAACTGACCGTCCATGATTCGTGGCCAAACAGATAAAATGGGTAACAATTCAAATGATCCAATCACGAAAGTAGTCTTGAACTAAACTGGTTTCGAATACGACATGTCCTGAAATCTTGGTGCCCCAGTAATTGTAACATGTTGCAACCTGGGCGTCGCACAACAAACTCCTATAACTGACTAATTACTTGAAACTTTCCTATGAAGTAAATAAACATATACTACCATTCCCTGTATTCTGAAGTCAAGGGCACAATTTGTACTGAATCACAAATTACAAGTTCTTTCCTCTGAGCGACTGTTGCAGTCCTTTACATAACTTAGTACTGAACAATTTTTTCCAGCACGTCCTAAATCAACCTTCAAACTCCTAAAACTGCATACTGCCAATAGTTGCATATTTACTCACACTCATTAAACAAACAATTGAGACAAAATTCCTGCAAAAGAGTTCACTGCACTTCACAGGAGTGATTTACAACAAAAAAAAAATTGCATTACATTGCAAGGAACTTTCTTTTGGTTTTTTAACTACATGGTCACTATACAAGTAAAATTTTTCTTTACCAGTGCAATGATGAAAATGTTCCACCAATGTTCTGGTAAAGTACCGTATTACGTAATTCACTAAGCAATACCTTAAAATAAAAAATGATAATTCTTGAGTACACCATGTATGTCATTACTTGAGCTAAGAGACAGCAGTCTCCAGCCAACAGCAAATGCACATTTTTAGGCATTGCAAACAGAAAATTGTCTTTGGATGGAGCCAGAAAATACTCAAAATATACAGCAACTAAATTTTTTGTCACAGCTCTCATCCACGTAGGCAGAAGTCTCAATGTACATCTCGGCTACATTTTTAGAATAACAAAAATAGCTGCAACCATATCTGAGGCAGACAGTATATTTCCTGCACTGTAATTCATATCAATCTAGTTAGCCTGCTCATGCAATAAATTTTTTCCAACTATTTTTGTATTCCAGTTTCTAAAAAGTGATAACATTTAATACTTAAAGGTGATTATTTAATTCCATACTTATTGCATTAACAAGTCCTACACAGATTTCTATGGCATTTGCAAGTTCTAGCCATACTTATGACACAACTGTAATTCAATTGAAGGAAGGCGACCAAGACCAAGGTCAAACTGCTGCTCTGCCTTGACCAACACCAGTGGCAGTTACACAACACCAACTCCCCTCCTCATAAACATTTGCTAACACATCTCTGCAGGGCACACAATTTCTTTGCATCATATTTTCAGTATGATATACTTACAATCCCGCCCTGTGCTGAGTTTGTGTATGTATAGAGGTATGCGAGCCTAGGATATTCAGTTTGAGTTGAGTTTGAGCACAAGACTACTGAAACATTCCTCAGCCCTGAGTTGAGCTTACGCTCAAACTCATTTATTACATTAAAAAATTAGTTTCACAATAACGATAATACTTGTATTTTGACTGTACCTTTTCATATTTGTTGTTCTGAGTTATAATTTTAAGTGTAAGAAGTAATACATTGTTTTGTTACGAAGGTCTTAGTTTCTAGCAAATGGTAAACAGTCTAAGTGGGAGCGCCATGATGCAAGCAATTCACAGTTTGGTTTTTGTGATAATTTTGACCTGTAATCTGAGTTCATCTGCAATTCTTAAAAACAATTTTAACTGCAACTCATTTCTCTGGCAAACAGAACACAAACAGTCGGTTGCCGACCAAATGGCCAGTTGGTAAAGAAGATTAAATTTGTCGAGCTTGAAAATTATTTCAAGCTGAGCTCAAGCTGCAAGCAGGTATTCTGCTTGAGCTGGATTTTGAGTACTCGTAGATCGCTAGTAACATCATAATTAGTTATGTTTTGGATGTTTCCCACGTATCGCCAACAAAAAAAAGTAAAAATAACACTCCCATTTATTTCAAATTAATAACTATGAATCATGATCTCTGGATAGGAACATTTTCACCATTGCACAGGAATTGGACGACTAGCTGCGACAACCAAAAGAACATGCCTTGCTCCAGACTTGCAACACTGAGCATGTCCCAGAAAGAGTTGCCATTCTGACTGGGTCATGTTCCAAACGTCGACATTTAAACTGGTTTCATGGTGGATGCACTGCCTGCGGGGAGAACTCTACCTTGAGCCACACCCATCTACGCTGCTACCACCCACTGTTGCGGAGGTTCGCTCGCACTGCCTTGCTGGCTCACCTCCGTTCTTCGCTCCCAAGCCACGCCGCACACTACCTCACATACAGTACTTACCCAAACATAACACTACATTCTATTCCTGCTTTTACTTCCAATAAATTGTGGCTTGTCTTATTTCCACCTTCTGATAATTTCGAGGTCAAATTTTTTTCCTTGAGTAGTAGCAAGTATTGGTTAATATTCTTTGAATATATATGCAGTTAAATCTTAGTTATAACACACATGAATAAAGCCTCAACTTTTATACTGGGTAATGAAAGTGCTTCAAACTGAAAGTCTTATTTTTACACTTCTATGACACGGGATTCTTGAAATTATGGCGCAATTATGTCATTTCAAAAAATAAAATTAACATGTAACTATAATGAAATATGTTTTAAAAAGAGAGGATAAAAATGTACTATCAAAAATATGAAACTTCACACATCACATCCTGCAAACATAAAGTAATGCATGACTTGCAAATAGTACTCTCTGCATACTAATTACGGTAGTTAACATCATTTGCAAAAAATAAATCACACTACTTAACCTCACAAATAACACCAAATGAAGATTATACAAAAGCAGTTTATCTTTTCAAATAAATTTATATTTCTGTAAGAAATCCTTTCTATTTTTTTACAAGAAGCACTTGAAAATTTACATTGAACTAGATAAAATGTGGTCCTCGATATTCATAAACACTTATGGGATATAACTTAATTTTATACGTAGTTGTCTACCTACTAATTAAAATTAATACAAATATAGCTTTGATTTTTAATTGGAGATGTTTAAACACTGTCTTGACAGGGGAAAAAATTAACTCTGACAAACAATTTCTACAATTTTTTTATGCGTTAAAATGGATCAGTTCACATTTTATACAGCGGTAGCAATTGTGCAAAGTCATGTCCGTAAGAAAGTTTACAGTACGTCATGAGATGTGGTACCAAAACATGTATGTTCAGCTTCCCATTTATACATATATGTATTACATACATACATTAAAACCAAGCTAAGATGTTTCTGAATGAAGCAAAAAAATTGAGGCTTATTAATAAGGTAAACTTCAAAGCAATTTAGCTTTGATGTTTATAGACCAGACTTAACGCTACTTCAAATAATTTAAAACATTACAAATGTCTGGTTTAGAATTACTGAAGCAAAGACAGGGACGTACAAACTTCCTTACACTCTAATGCATTTTAAGTAAAGACTGTAAAGTGAAACCTCAACAATACCAACTTCAAGGAAAGTAGATTATTTGCTGTTGTATTAAGTGGACGGCGCACCAAGCCATGGAGTTTAAAAGGGAGTCACAATTAAAAAATTCCTTCTCAATGCATTAATTGAAAAGATAATAGCTTCAAAGAAAAAGTATACTACATGACATTCCAATTGAAAATACTATCCATATAATACTCTTTGATTACTTAAAATTCAAGATATTGGTCCTACTATACAATGGCTATGTATGATTGAGCAGTTCAATAACCGTAGCAGAAAGGTATTCTGAAGTACAAGTTCCCAGACGAGGTTTCGACTTCTTTGAGAGCTCATCCGTTGAAAATAGTTATTCCCAGTATCAAAGTGGTAACTGAATGAAATCAGCAGTAGGCAATTGGAAATGCAGACCTGAATAAACATACCTGGTGTGGTCGGGGCCCACGTGGCTGTACTTGTAATCTGCTTGGATGCGGTTCGTCTGCATGAACTGATGCAGCTTCGACTTGGCGTTATCCAGCGTCCAGTTGCCGTGGATACTGGCGTTCACGTCCACTCCTTCCGCCTAGTCCAGCACCCACTCTTACCCACTACGCCATGTTCACGCACTACAGTCAACTCTCGATTCTAACACCTACCCTTGCTCCCAGGATAAGGGTTGTTATTTCCAAGGAGTGGATCTTGAAAAACCTTTCTGAATAAAATTTGTTTCATGGTTACTCAGGTAAAAAAAAGTCATTTCGAGAGGGTTGCTATTCCAGAGGTGTTAGAAACAAGAGTCGACTGTATCATTATGTTCTACATTAAAGACAAATACCGACTTTTTATTCAACAGCATTACAAGCAATCAACCCCACACATCCATAAGGGTAGGGAAGCAAGGTTTTCAGGTTGGAACATCATATATTACAAAACTGTAGTAAACCAATTTTTTATGAAAAGTCTGGGCTGCTGAAGAACACCAACAAATAATTTCCCAGATTTTTATAGATATACGAGATGAAAATGGAGAATGGTCCAACCTTTTCAAGCATTTATTAAAAATAAAAAAAACTAAACTAATGAAAAATGCACTGCTTTATAAATTGTGATTAATGGGAATAATGAATTTGTCTTTAGCAGCCCAACAAATGTGTTTAACTACTACTGAGTAGGGAAAAAATATTGTACTGTGATAGAATTCCTTTGCAGATAAAAAAAATGTACTTTCTGTATACTATTCCAGAAATATTCCAAGTTGTCCTCAACTTTATGTGTGTCATAATTATTGCATACTTTTTACAATTTTCTATTTTTTCTAACTAATGTGCATTTGTTTCTAACCTGGGAGAGGTTTCATATAAATTTATATAGTCTAGATGTGAGTACTTATTACTTTACACATCATTATTTTACTTAACATCTTAACATGATTGACTGTGGATTTAACTTCAAAGACCGTATACATTTGCAGTAACAAATGACCTATTACATGTTGTAGACGTTCTTACAATGTATACAGAGAAATAAGAATACAACGAAAACAATTATCCATGTGTTCGTGCAAACAAAAGCATGCACATGTGACATGAACACATGTGAACAGACTCGCTGTAATCACAAGTAACTTACCTCTTCAACCCTCTGCGCCTCAGCGACGCGGTCCACGTAACTCACGGGCCTGTCGGAGCCTTGGTACGGCCGATACGCCTCCCCAATCTCGTTAGGGCCCATCCCCGGCCTGAACACAGGGCGTGTCAGTCCGAGGTCGCCGCCCTGGCCAGCCATGTTCGCGCTGCCCTCCACGGAAGCAACAGCTGCAGCCGCGCCCTGCGATAGATGAGCGAGTAACAGTAAAATGCAAGGCAATGGATAAGCTTTTGAATAAATATTAGGTGGCATCAAAATACAGAATTAATTAAGGGTGCTGATGACCAAAAAATTTGTTCCATATTTTATAATTGTATGAAATACTATTCAACATGTAAACATTACTTACAAAGTACTATTTCTTCAAATAAAATAATTTTAAAATGCCCGGTTTTTGCATTATGGCACATCAAAATGAAAATTTGTGTTTTCAAAATGTAAAAATTGAGAACAGTAAAATTTAGACAAAATGGCACCAGTATTAACAATTCTATCGAAATAGGCCTGATAACCCTTTCCGTTGTAACAATAAAAATTCTGGTTAGCAAAATTTAAAAATTTGAAGGAAATGGATTGAAAACTAAGTTTGTAGCACATATTTTGGATGTGAACTATTTCGATAGGCTTCAGCACTCCTGTACATCTACGGACGAGGGGAGTAGTAGAGATCACTTGCACCTGCCATCAATGTGGCCTGATGGTCTGCCAGCCTAACGCTACTCATTGCACCAACCACAGACTGCCTTTCGTGAAACTACACGATAATAAAGCAATCGACTGGACAGCTGAGTAGAGGAATAATGGCTGTTAACATATAGATTAATTTAAAATTCATATCCAGAAAAAGTTATTTTTCTGTATGCGAAAGTTATTAGGGCAACAGGCGAGGCAAAAACTTTGTGCGGCATTACATATAAAACATTGTATGCTAGGTTTACACTTTTAAAGCTCTTTTCTGACAATTTAATACTAGCAAACCAACATTCCTAGCCTAGACAGTCACAGATGTGCCAATAAGCATCTTTCAGAGGTAAGTATAGTCAGAAACTAACCATTTCTACGAGACAGCAAGACAATGAAGGGAATTAGAATTAATATCCTCCATCTGTTTGGGGCAGAGTATATCAATATTTACAGTCAAGGTGAGTCCCAAAACGGCAGACACGAGCACACATTACCATTACAATTGGCATAACATAGGGACTGTAAATCAACTTAAGATGCAGTGTTAGAGATGATTTGTTTGCAGTTAGCTAGAAAATAAGATATTGTTCATTCACGAAAATATATTTTAAAATATAGACATATTCCGACTAAAATTATTCCTCAGGACTGGAGACAACACATTTTCATCAATTAGCATAAAAATGGGGCTGCGAATCAAGTAGAGAGAGGGGAAGCGAAGAATTGAAGAGAAAGAGGGAAGGGAAGGTAGGGTGGAAATGGAGATGGTGGAAAGTAAAGACAAGGAGTTTTAGGAAGTAAATAAGGGAGGGATAAAGAGGAATGGGGTAGTAAAGGGGGGTAAACCAGTAGATCAGAGAAGGAATGGTGGTGATGTGTGAAGAAATGGTGGGGCGGAGGAGAGGAAGAATTAGAGCAGAGGAAAAGGGGAGGGAGGTAAGTAAGGTGGTTGAGAGTATGGGGAAGGAAATAAGGAAGTAGTGAAGTATAGTTAAGTGGCGTGGAGATCAGGGGCACTGTTAACGAGGTCTTGAGCAGCGACGAGGATTAAGTGAGGCGAATATGGAGCAACTGCAGAATGCAAAGGCAGGAGAAATGGGAGATCCATAAGGAAACCCATCGACTAGCAGCATCATCTCTCGGCATGATTGCCATGTGTAAAGTCCAGGAGCGACCCCAGTTTGCCTTGGTGGCATCGAGTGCTCTAACCACTGCACCAACCACAGTCCGAAGAGGTTAGAAAGGTGCAGAGAAAATGGAGGGAAGAGAAGAGAAAAAGAGGAGAGGGGAGGTGGTGTACCACGGAAAGTTCACAGTAAGTATAATATACTGCTGGGGTTCAACTAGTATAAAATAGGCTAGGATTATCAAGTGAAAAATGAGGAAAATACGGTGAAGAAATTTATTTCCGAGCAGGTTTAAAACTTGCTTTGCACCTTGTACTTTTCTCTCTAGAAGCACCGTTATGCACTTATGCTCACATAAGAAACAACGTGGACCCATAGAGGTCACAATGGGCCATGTGTCACATGCAAATACTCACTCCCATGTCAGCAGGGACATCCACGGCGCTGACTTCGCCACGCCTAACCAGGAATTGTATGAAGTCTCTAGACGCATTGCTCTGAGCATCTTTCTTGTTTGTCGAGTTGCCTGCGCCTACATAGTCATATCCATCAACTCTGACCTCACAGAGGAACCTCTGACGAGCCTTTGGGCCTAAACAGAACAAAATAATGTAGTTTTTTTTTACATGAATCACACATGTCCAACCTATTATAACCAAGATTCTGAAACAGTCACTGAAAATTTGTACTTCTGTCGCAAAGCCTATAAATGAAACAGATGCATAAATTGAAGTCCACAAGTTTCTTAAAGCCAACACAAAATTTTTTCATCGATCCTAGACAATTTTGTGAGCAAATACTTTGCTAGAATGATGGATTTATAGTGAATTACATTTTCTGAAACAATGACTTCAAAAGATTGCCTTTTATTGGTTTATTTATACAAATTCCTTATACTTCTAAAACACAATTAAAATTTACAGCATCAATCTAGGTCCCCTGAGCTTTTCAATCTTCCATTTACACATACATAAATCAGGCAAAAGTCAAAACCTAGACATGTGTTAAACTGGTTTTCTTATCGCTTGACGTGCTTTATTGAAATGCTACACGTCTGTAAATTCACCCACTTATTTGAAAACGACCAAGACCTAAAATGCCATTTACTTACCGGTCGGACGAACGTCAAACTGAGGGTCTATTTTCTTCTTTGAGCACCACTGGTGCAGGAACGCTTTGATGTCGCCCATCGCTCCTGCCTCGCTGCAACATTACACAATGCCTAACAAACACCAACACAGACATTTAAAAAAATCTACCCAACAACACAAACACAGAGGTGTGAGCGCATTTACCAGCATTAACGACAGAAGACAGTGTTTTCAACTCAGGAGCGGTAGCGCTTTTACGTGCCCCCTCTGGGGAGGGGAGGAAGCCTCTTGCCAAACATTTATGTAGATTTAATTATAGAGAGCAGCATAGAAGTTAGAGAGAGTGTGCTGTATAAACCAGAAGTGTAGATGTGTTATCAGTATTCCAAGTACATTATCACAATTAGTGTGTGTGTGTACAATAACACATCTCTGTGAGCAAAACCAACTCAGGTGCACATTCACTCTCATTCTGGCGCCATTAATGTAGGAAGGGGCAATGCATATAGTTATTTTGCAGTTGTTTCACATTTTTCAAATAAACCTTTGAAAAATCACCCCATGTGACACCCTTGGTTGTTTCCTAAATATGTCATATCACAAGCATCATATACTTATGTTAATATAAAAGTGCCTAATGTTTGCTGAAATTCAACTTTTACTCACATTTTAACAACAAATTATAATATTTAATTAATAATTAATACATATTAACAGTGAGAAAGTAGGTGTGTTGGCAATGCCTAGTCAGAAATAGTTCTTACTTAAGTGTAATGTATAACTTGCAAGGTAGTTAGGCCCAGACGTTGTTCCCGGGTTGTCCTTCAAAGGTGATAATTAACTTGCATATTACATTTTGTGTTTTAAACTTATGGAACGACAAATTAACGAATTTGTCATTTCGGTCAAACAGGAATTTTAAATACCGAGATACTACTATTCACAGCGATTAAAACAATTTTGATTCGAATTATGGTTAGACGTACACTGGAAACCAGAGCGCCAATTTACAAACATTATGAAAATGAGAATTTCTGGTATCGAAAAGTAAAGCCAAAGAAATTAAAGGCAGTGTTTAACTGCAACTT
Organism: Clitarchus hookeri; assembly: GCA_002778355.1. Lineage (NCBI taxonomy): Eukaryota > Metazoa > Arthropoda > Insecta > Phasmatodea > Phasmatidae > Clitarchus > Clitarchus hookeri. Next base: position 12,599 of record NQII01016971.1, read on the forward strand.
CTGTACCATCACAAAATGAACGATCGTCCACCAAAATAATATACTTACATCACACAATTGCAACAAAAATTTCAACCATTAACAGAATCTTCCAAACATGCGCAGAGAAGCCATAGAATTACGAAATATGTGATTCCTACCATAGACTCAAAAATAAGTACACCGTTCTCACATGATACTCGTAACTTACAAAACCGGCGCGGATAGAAATTGAGGTTACAACAATATTAAATAATACAAGTGCTTTCAGATGTTTTCATACTTCCTTTGGCCAATTTTCAATGAGCATAAATTATACATTTTTTCCCTCCTTTGCACTACCATAAAGTATGTGACATTAGGAACTGAATGCTACTTTAGAACAATGCAGGCCCTCTCTGTTTTTATACAAAAAGAACAATATATAGTGCTGACGTCTGTTTTTCATACACCTATAGCAACTACCAAGCCTTTCCTATTGGCGAGATTTTCAAATTAATTTAAAAAAAAAAAATTACCTACATATAGACCAAGGTAAAATTCTACTTGAGGGGCTTTCCTGAAAATAAGAAAAAAAAACTCCAGAAAGTGGTATATTTCGACTCTAC
>NQII01016972.1:0-14073 GCA_002778355.1 Clitarchus hookeri
GTTGATTATAAATTAAATATTATAATTTATAGATAAAAGAGAAGTAGACGTTCAATTTAACCAAAAAATAAGGTGCTTTTGCGTTAACAGAAGTGTAAAACGCCTTGTGTTAGACGACATAGCCTATCTAGGAAACAACAAAGCACTTTATACATTGGGTGATTTTTCAAAGGTTTGATTCGTAAAATGTGAGGAAAGCGCGACTAGACTGCAGCACCTCTGTGTTTATTAAGAATAATTGTAGCATTCGATACCATCCACTGACACTAGAACAATGAAGTTATAGTTATACTGTATATTGGGACAAGACTTTTTGTTTGGAAATGTAACATTTCATGCTATTTTTCTTTCCTCAGCTCAGATGCGTCCTACACGTGGAGCTCTTGCAGTCTCGAATATATCGCCATCTCCTTCGACAAAGGTCTCGACTACTGTCTCCACAATAAACCTAAAAGGTATATTTCTCTACAACTTGTTCTACTAATATAGGCATATTATTGTTTTTTTTAAATAAATCTGTTATTCTAGGAGGTTAAGTTATGTTCAGACATGTATAATGCACAACCACTTATAATGCATCATTCAAGATACGTAATGTCCAATGATTTTAAACTTACACATAGTTTGCCAATTTGAATTTCAGACGTCCTGAGTATTTTTTCACTCGTATTTCAAGCAGAAAATTCAAACACGTGATTAATTTCGAGTTTTCGTGGGTACGTTTTCAGGATATTAATTTTACGTCACATAAAATACATTTCATCATCATCATCTTTGATTTGGTCACTACCCACTGAGAGGCAAAGGAAGTATAAGGTCCTTCCCTTGTGACTGCATCTTGTTTTGTCAAGACAACGAGACACTTCTAATCACAGAGTTACTAAGTCGCAAGCAACTTGCGGTGTTACCTTCAGCGTAAGCAATCCAGAGCCGCGTTCTTTGTTGGCTTGATTTGATGACTTTTAAAACAGCGCACGAGAGGCTTAACGTCACGTGCCGCAACTACGTTTTTGGGGAGTTTGTACGTCTAAGTATGGCAACGGCTACATAATGATTTACGTTAAAGTTAAAAAAAAAAAATTAATAGACTTGGCTGACGTGTTTTACAATTACTAAACAAATTTACGCAAAAAGTACGTGCTTAGGTTCGCACACTTGGAGGCACCAGTTGTGGCAATCCCAATACGGCAAAGCGCTCATGCTGCCACATAACGGCAATGCAGTTGAGCTGCTTGTAAATGCGAGTTCAGCGTATTTACAGCCTGGAAGAAACCAACTCTTACAAATTCCTCTCTGCCGACATCTCCGCCTCATCGCTTGCATTTCCCTTTCTCGTAGGTGTACGGAGCTGCCCGCTAAGGCGCGTTCATCTCTCGCATCCTTGGTGTGACCCTGCCCTGCTCACGTATTTGCGGAGGATTGCCTATATAGACCATGCGTGGTTACTTCCAACATTTCTGAAGCTCTGCTAACGTTCTACTTTCAGGATATCCTTCCGCATCACACAAAAACAAAGATGAACTAAGCCTAGACAATTACACCAAAAGTGTAAACGCGTTGGATTCGTGTGAACTGGGTTTAGTAATATTTTGCATGAGAGCTATTTCTTACTAGGCATTATCAACACGCTTATTTCCTCTCTGTTTTATTAACATTAATTATGAACGAAGTATTGTGGTTTATAGATAAAATATAAGTAAAAGTTCAATTTAACAAAACAAAAAAAAACAATAAACGCTTGTCGTGCATGATATTAGATAACAACCAAACACATCATACGTATGCTGATTTTTCAAATGTTTGATTCAAAAATTGTGAAGTTACCGCGAATAGAAGATACTGGCATTTCTACACGAAGCGTGCGTAGGCATTTAATGTAGCTTTACAATCTCATTACAAATTCAGAACTCATCATCACTCAGTCTGTGTGGAAGATGTCGCCGACAAAGAGGGAAAGAGACCATTTTATCGAGGCTGACCTACACAACGCGATAACGTGTACGTTTCGGCCTTCCCCGTTTGTTATTAACGGTTACGGTGCAGGGCATTTTCCGACCCAGTCAGTCAATCGAGTGAACGTGCGATGAGTTAACGAAACATTTTTATTGTGATTTAAGTATACATGTCTGTGAACTTAAACAGATTCTCCGTTCACTACGGAAACTTTTATGTTTGAGTAAGACCATAAAATTTGGAATGCTGCGATATGCATTTTCTTGATGGAAGCTGAGAGACAAGTGGTAACAGATACAGACACGCATAAAATGATCAACGTTTCCTACCTTGTAACAGGGCATGGGATAGTAGTAAATAAGCTATGGGAGTCGAATAAAAAAACTATAGTAGTTGCAAAAGAATAGATTTGGCAACTGCGGCGAGGGAGATTTACTGAGTAGTGGAGCACGGATATCACTTCCAACAGTCTCCAGAATTTAAGGAAGAAAAAAAGTAAGGTCTTAATTAAATAATTGCTTGTTAATTGCTAACTGTTTTGAAAACGTTTAACGCTTTTAGCTTGTTCCTAAAGAGTGGTCACGATGGACTTCATCCAAACGGCGTGACAGTATTTCTCACCCATCACATTTATCACCGTACTAACTCTGCGCTAGAACGAAGTTTAATTTACTACTGAGGACTTATCAACGATACATATAGTCGGTTCACGACTGGAAGAGACTTTCTTGAAGCCCTGCTAAAGATTTACTTTCAAGCCCATTTCGTATCCTTCCGCCAAAGGTAAACAAACATTGCCATGTGGCAGTCACATGGCAATGTTTACATTCCACTGTGTGTGTAGATGTGTTCGTACATGCACGTACCCATTATAAAAGTCATGTATATACTATGAATGGATATTCCACAAGCGTAAAGTTTTTAATCTTGAGAATTTCACACAAAAGAATATGCGATGCCAACGAAAAACATTTCATTCTATAAACCCAAAATGCGAGTATTTTGATAAATCGATAGTTGTTGTCTATTTATAATCGATTGTTAGTGACTTTTGATCAATTCCCGTACATCGAAGGCAAGATCATCAGTATTGATCCAAATTTCTACAGACGTTAAAATGGCGTGGTGGTTGAGTCGGATGTTTCGCGTAATTGTAAAACGTTATTTAAAAATGGCTGTGACGGTTTTCGACAGGACGGCAGAGTTTGCGAGTGAAGGATTCTACGTCTTCGACAATGTGAAAACAATTCTTATGTGCAAATACTGCAACGTTAGAATAAAGTGGCAAAGGAAAGATACGTGCACAAAACACATAAAAACAAAAGAAATTAGAACTGAAAGTGAGCAGAAATTAAAATCATACGTTATTAAAAACCAAATAATAAAGAGCGGATATTAGTAAAACAAGACAAATAAATGAATTATTATAGGTTAAACGAGATAATCGCACAAATTCTCTGGCACGTGTGTCAACAACACAAGGACTACGAAGGTTAGTAAACAAATGGCCGTATTACTTTCACCTTGAGCGTGATCATGTGACTATGCAAGAAACGTTGAAATCTAAATACGTTAGCATCACGTCATTAATAATTGGCATAATAAGATACAATTATTTTCGACACCTATTTATAAGCGATAAATTAACAATTACTTTAAAACTTTGGAATTATTTCCTCTCTTTGTGCTGGCAACCTAACGGCATAACTGTATCCGCGCTCGCCGCTGTTTGTAATGTTATATGCATGTCGCTAACGGCTAGGGTGTTTTTTTTAAAGGTTTATTTTCAAAAGTTTCTTCCAGTCGTGAACCGACTGTACGTAGATAGTCTTTTGTAAGTCTGTGAATAAAAAATAATTTTTACAGAATTTATACATAAGTTGGTGACACACTAAAGAGTTCCATGGAAACAAATGACATATTTAAACACAAATTTAAAAAAAGAATCAACATTTTTTCAAAATTTTTGTTTTTGACGTTTTGCGTATCTTTGTCACGTCGAGCCACTGTTGTAGTCGATCAGTACCGTATGCTACACATCCTTTGCAGAAGACAGAAACAGATTGTTGCGTTTAACTGTAGACAAAGGTGTTATTGTGTTAAATGAATACGTTTCTTTATTGTTCTCTTGGCATTGTTACCTAATGAACTTGATTGTTAGAAATGTAATGTACTGAGTCACGACTAATTAAATTACGTACGCAGAAGTGAATGCGTGAGACACCTGATTTGAAATGGTTGTAGCGCGGGAAAGGTACGTTTCCGGACATGGGTTCCTATTCAAAATATCGTCTACTCAGTCCTCTCTACAAGTCCTAGGAGTTTGTAAGGGGAATTCCCGAGCATCCTGTATATTTTGACGGGCGCACCGAGTGACATGCGGCCAGCAAAGTTGGTAACGAAGGATGAAAAGTAGTTCCATATCTTAACGTCGAATAAAAACTGTTAGGTAACCATTTGTGATATCTTTATTTGTTTATTTCACTTCGTTTTTTTTAATTCATCAAAGTGTAAAAATGGGCAGATTTGTAAAACATTTAATTTTCTAATAATTTCACAGTTTCAATTGACCGANTATTTATTTAACTTCGTTTTTTTTTTCATTCATCAAAGTGTAAAAATGGGCAGATTTGTAAAACATTTAATTTTCTAATAATTTCACAGTTTCAATTGACCGACGCATGAATAAAGCGATGAGGCCAATGGCAATGTTAATTTTACATAAGGCGGAAGAACACACAACGTGCATACAAGTAGATCTTAGGCAGGGCTTTCAGAAGTGCTCAGTTTACCGTGAGAAGCCTATAACAATCCAGATAATACTGAAAGATGCGTAAGATGTCGTCCAGGTTTGGAATGGGCTCAGTTCTACTGTGCAAGCTTGCTCTGTCGCAAAGAGGTGCGCTAAATGATATTAACGAATATCGTAATCAGAAAACATGCTCACGTCTTCCCGACATTTTTTTTTATTATCATCTCAGAAGGCTTAATTTCGGATTCAGAACACTGACCAGAAACGTATCGCCAGTACACTAAGATCGATCCCCGTGAATCCCCAGCTAAGCAGACTCCATCTCTCCATGATGATCTCAGTCAATACCTTTTCGATATTTTTGACAAAATTATAATTCAAATTTCCAAAGCGGTTCGATGGCTCTCCTCTCATCACAGCGACCTGGGCTCGATAACCAGCGGATACGAGTCCGGAAATGTGGGAAACGTGACGGACGTTACCGACGGGTTTCCTGGAGGTACTCCCGTCTCTTCCACCACTGCATTCCGTGGCTACTCCAGCATAAGGTCTGACCTTTAGTTACGTTTCAGGGACGATGATTACCTTCCGGTTCCAAATTCAGTGTCCCGTCACTTAAGTAGTTGCACCCACCCTACGGTACACTCCCTTATTATTATTTCTTATAATTTCACTAATGTCTTGCATTGTTTTTATGGTTATATCACCGTAACGGCAGTAATGCATAGAGTGATCATGCCAGTTATGAATTTCAATGTCCCGACTTTTAACTGTTTTATAACGGTTAAAATAGCGAGGCTTTGAAAAAGGTGAACTGATTGTTTATATGAGTAGGTGTTTCAAATTGTTAGAACACACATAACCAAATTTTAAAGTTATATATATATATATAAAGACTTGTTGATCTCTCCCACAAGGGAGTCGCCCAAAGTTGGAGACGTTGCTTCTCCATCACCGGCACTGTAACCAAACGTGCATGACGTCACGTTGGAAAGACGCCCAGAAAGGCAACAATATGTCCCTGCACATTTACGTTTTCATGTTCAAAGTTACTCTACTTCCCAGCAGACTGCGAGACAAACGTGGCTTTGGCTCTCGATAGTCGTCTCCGGCTTGTTCCCAAGCAAGCCGGCGGTCTCAACAGTTTAAAATTTGAGAATAGGTTGAGGTCATTTCGGTTTCAAGGCCTCTTAATCATTGGCTTTCACCGTACCAAACTCATGTTATTTTTCCTCCGAGTGACAGAGATGCCGAGGTAAACTTCAGAAGGAACCAGTTACCACGTGTTTCAGTTAAGTCTTTCAGCCTTATGCCCAGCTCCGACGGTCGATTTCACGTCAAGATCACTACAAACCTCCATCAAGGTTTCCCCATACTTCGTTCTGGCCTGGAATAGTTTACCCATCTTAGTTAAGAGTTACGTTAGAGTTGTCTTAGAGTTGGTTAGAGTTAAAGCGGTGGCCTACCTTGCGCTTTACATGCGTTGAAGCGTGTTTGCAAAATGAGTTCTTTTTTTAACGAAACTATTAAACATGTCCCCAGTTGGTTTACCTACGAAAAGAAAAAAAAAAACATTCCAGGCAATGATTTAAAGGTATTTTCCAGACATTACGAACACTGGAAACATTAGTTTCATGTACTTCAACATAGCTAAATACGTTTTTTTTTCAACCGACCTCAAGTGGCGCAGTCGGTTGGTGCGCCGTCGGTCTGGGATGCAGGAGGTTCTGGGTTCGAATCCTAAGTAATGCATGGGTGTTAGTTTAAGTTAGGTCATAAGTTAAATTGTAAGCCTTCCCCTGATAAGCCTTCAGGCATAACACTGGGGGATATTATTAAGCCCTTCCAATTCAACTGAATTCAATTTTTTTTTTCGGGTTAATATGCTTCAAATTATACGAACAAGATACATTCGATACGATAGAGGCATGACTACCGAGTTGCGTCCATTAAAAATATAGGGACGCCGCTTAAAGTGACGCCCAGGCGAGTCGCTGACGGAAAGACAGTTGAGCGCCTCGTGTAGAGGCGGTGCAGTTTTACAAACGCCTGTCGGCGTCAAGTTTTGTCGAGGTGGCCGCCTGGTTGAGGGAACGTTGCACGCCTGAGGCCTAAAAGCGTGGGAGCGATAGGGGCGACCGAGACACGCGCATCAACTCTCTCGTCGCCTCTACGCGCAAAGCACTGAACTGGCGTGCAGTCTTGCCGTCGATAACGCGCCTCTACGAGACTTTCAGCGGAGACCCTACCATTATATGACGTAATAATAAAAATAAAGGCTTGATGCGCGTCTCTATTCCTTTTTTTAATGTTTTGTACCGGAATGTTCATACCCGAAAATTACCTTGAAAACACCCGTTTGAGCCATTTACACTAACATAAAAACATACTTTAGAGAGAAATGGAGGAACTGAAAAACGTATACGGACGCGTAACGTTTCTTAAATGCTATTCGTAAGCAAACCTCACTCAGACACGTTGGACGGTTTATAATTAAAATATTATCTGCTGGAGCTCTGCACACCGTTCGGCGGCCTACCCAGGCGGCCACCTTAAATAATTTTTCTTTGTAAAAGCTTGTGTCTGGGNGGGGGGGGGGTGTGAACCAAAATTTACACTACTGATTGAACACGTGGTTTGAACAGTTCTTCAAACTAAGTATATAGTGAGCCAACGTTGGTAACATGCTGATAGAAAGAAAACCAGCCCACTTTGATTACATCTAGTAGCCATTAGCGTATTGTTCCCGCGAAAATAACGCACATATTCCTTCCTCGCAGTCCACCGAAGGAGAGGCTGTAGTTCTGGTAAGCCTTGGACTTGATGACGACACCGTTCAGGAAAGCCTCCGATCTAAGATGTAAAGAACTTTTCTCGCAGAATGGCCGTAACAAAATACTTTACTTCCCATTACTATTCACTCGGGGTACGTATAGAAAATGCTTTTATTGGCGAACCTAATGGGACTTGCTTGAAATTAGGTCCCTTGTAAACATTTATTTTCACTGTGAAACGACAGCTAAATTTTCAGAAAACAGAACGATTTGGCCTACTTTCGGATTAGGAGACGGGGGAATTGAGCGCCGGAGCTGTTCATGCTCTGTCATTCCGGTCCCCCGGTGGCCATCTTGTCCACCATATTGGACGTCGGCGACTTTGATATTGACCGTTGACCATGACCTGGTAACCTTTAACATTGAAAACTCAAAAATCATTAAAAATTCCGAAAATATATTAAAAATTATTATTAAAAATTGTTATTAAAAACGTATTATTAAAAAGGTTATTTCTTTAAAAAATTATAGACAAAAATTATTTTGAAAATAATTACTAAAAAAATTATTTAAACAATTGATTATTAAAAATTATTAAAAACTTTTATTAAAACTTTATTTTAAAGTTATTTAAAAAAAACTATTATAAAAAATTTGTTATTAAAAATTATAATTCAAATATTAATACAATTTACATTTACGGAGATATCTCCAGCACCACATCCAGCAGACGACTGAAACACTCCAATTAATCACATTTTCTTAACATTACCCTACACCCCTCTCACATCATCATCATTCCATCGTATGCAGCCATCTTGTTTTTATCGTTTCTCATTTGTTTATACATTCCTGAAGGACGACATACTTTCCGCCTAGCTGGATGTCGGTGACCTTTGACCTTGACACCAGTGACATTTGACCTTGAACCCAAAAATCGCAACATTATCCAAAGAAATACAAAATAATATAAAAACTTCTAAAAAGTATTTAAATTATTTGTAAAGAATTTATTTAAAAATATATTTTTAAAAAAATATGAAATTACAATTTTTAATGTTTGTGCTTAGAGGGAGTGGAGTCAAGAGCCGACCAGCCACCATGTTATTATGTCACCCGACTACTATATTATATCCAAGTGACGTTGAACTTGATTGTTGACCTTGACCTATGAACTTAAACTAAATAAATCGCAAACCTTCTAAAAATATCAAAAAAATTCTGAAAAAATTTGTAAATTTTTTTAGAACATTTATAAATTTATAAAAATATTATAAAAGCTTTATTAAAATTGATTTAAAATATGTATAAAAATTTATTTAGAAAACGCATTTAAGAAGGTTCCCTCAGCATCACGTCATGCGTACGACAGACCCTCGTCAATGTTTCTCATTGGTTGGTCACTTGTGTTGGCTTCACACACCCCACCCCCATCAATGTTTTTCATTGGTTGATTACTTACGCTCGTTCAACCCGCCACCAACGTTTCTCTTTGTATGAGCATTCCCCTCCCCTATCCCCTCACATTTGCTCATTCTGTCGAATGCACTCCACCCACCATATTAATTTTTTCGTTTTTTATTTGTTTACTTTTTATCACCTAGGTGAGGCTAGAGTATTAATTATCTTTTTCGCCGCCAGAAGAGCTGTCGATTTAGCCACTATGTTGGTTAATGACTACCTTGACCTCGACCCCAATGACATTTAACTCGAAAAATCGAGAAAAATCGCAGTCCATACAATTGTCCATTACTAGCTGGTCACAAGGACGCATACCGACTAACCATACTAGTCAACGACTGATCCCGTCTATGTCTAACTCCACCCAGGACTGGTTCCTGGCGAGACTGACTGAGCACAAGGCTAGCTTCTGAAGAGACCAGCTCCTTCAAAACTGGCTATACCAACCGACAAGGCCAACCTGCCATACCACCCCCCTATACAAACGATGATGGGCAATCCCGAAAAAAAGTCTGTAATAACAGTCTCTAACCTCTTCTCAGAAAATGTTCGCAAAATGTTCGCAAAACATTTTTACCACAGCTGACCACACCAAAGGGTCATACTAACTTACCTAGCCAATTGACCAGGCCAATTAACTTGTTTGCCAAACTTTCCCCAAAAATATTCCCTTCAATTCATTCGTTCGCCATATAGAACTCATCCATTTTAAACCACCCGAGTAAGACATAATACGTCATATCAAACCTTAGCCTTCCTCCTGCACATGCCCACATTAATTTTATCTAAAACAGACTCTCGAAATCTATTGTTTACACCACTGAATTAATAAGTCTTTCAGAGAAGCATAAGAAATTAAACACACATTACTATAATATGTATATTTAATTTATTTACTTATCACATACATTCTATTTTTCTCATTATTTTCTCAGATGTTTGCAGATTATGGATAGTAGCCAACAGTCTCATCTTATATAACCACGATACTTCAGTTCATCGATTATTGAAGATATCTCAACAATTCATGAGAGATCCTCACATTTTTGCATTTCAATAAAATATCTGAGTCCATCAAGAAGTTCATTCGGGTCTTCGGTAAATATGTAACGAGCGTTCTTGACGCCTTCTGCCTTCTTCACGCCACTTGTCGAAGGAAACTCGTTGGTGAAATGTGTGGGAAAGTCTAGATAATCATCATCCTTCTCAACAGATACTTCATAAACACTGTCGTGATAATCGTTATCACCAATGCTGTCTTCGTGATCGTCTTCGCCTCCTGTTTCATCCTCAATATCGAGTTTACTTTTCTTGGTAGGAGCCGCGTGGTCATCGTCAGTATTTGGAGCCGACGGCCGTTTATTTTGAAGTTCATCGACTTCACGCGAACGTCTTGCAAGTGCACATTCCGCACATGCCGACTCTACCACGCCTCGTGGGTCTCTCATTCCGTCATTGGCATTAACTGTCTCGTCATAATCGTCTACGGAATCAGTACCCATCGATGCAGCAGGGGTTACTGACATCGCTTGCTTGCTCTCAAAAGACAAATCCTTGCAGATCTTGTCGCGGTTCTTTGATGTATCGCCTTGCATGAACTGCATGTACCCATTGTCTTAACGCTTCATCATGAGAGTTCCCTCGTCGTATGGGGACATTTTATGATGTAGTGTATTAACAGGAGGTAACGAAGTCAATGCATGTTGTCCCGAGTCAAGGAAAGATACATTACGTTTACACATACCAATGTGTCACTTTAAAATATCGCTTCTACCAAATGTTGCGCCGCACATATCGCGTGTTAGTATTCTTTGAACATTCGCTCATTTCATGTCTTCGTTCATTACAACTTTTACTGAACATCTTGGCATAACTACAACATTGTTTCCCATGTCATTGTCGAGCAATCGATGGAGGTTTGCATGTAGTCGTACACGACATACACGATTGCACATCGCCAGTAGTTCCCATCGTCTTCAAACATATTTAAATTGAAACACTTGTACTACTACTGCACAGTGCTGACTCCTCAGTGCTGACTCATCAGTGCTGACTCCTCAGTGCTGACTCCTCAGTGCTGACTCCTCAAGGGTCCTGCACTAAACCTTCCTACAGAATTTCCACCAACAAAATAATGTCACCGCTGAAAGTCCATAGGTACGCGCAGTGCGATTAAACCACCACACGCGTTGCGCTTAGCGGCGATGGCGCACTTGATGCGCATGGCAGTGTCGCCCTTATCGCTCCCGCGCTTCTCGGCCTCAAGCGCAGGAAAAAAACTCCAGGTAGGCGGGAGCCTTAAGGGCGTTCAACTGTCAAAAATGACTTTCCATATTTTTAGGGTACTTTATATAACTGTTTTATTACATAGAATAGTAGTTTGATATAAGTATAAAACCATGGAAAATTGATTAAGGCCTACACAATTTGATAACTGGTGTTAAATAAATTTTTAATTTGTGTATTTTTGCATACACATTTTTTAATTTTGTATAATTATTATATACTGCTATAGTTTAAAATAACTGCTGATGCCATTATAATAATATAAACAAATTTCATGGGAATTGTTTCGTCGTGATTTTATTTTAAGTTTTACAATAAACTTTAAATTTAAAATAGCCATAAGTCAAGCCCTAATCGCGGCGGAACAATATGCCAGACTTCTAATAAATTCCTTCTTGGTGTTACTAAGACTTCAACAAACACTTCTTGAAATTTGTATGGCGAAAGTTGTTTTCAAACTGATTTAGCATTTTTATCAAATTTTTATTGGTATTGTACCACAAAATCGTAAAATATCTTGAAAATACTGAGGAAAATAATGTTTGCCACTTGAACAGGCTTAAGACGCTGCATCAACTCTTATGCAGAAATGGTTCGTTTTACTGTCATATCAGAAGAGTCAGGGTCATTGATGAAAATGTTACATTAGAGAAACATTACATTTCATAGTTCTGTGCAAAATTTTAAGTATTTTATTGTTATAGGTGCTCCTTAGTTGTGATTAGAAGGGGAGAATGAATTAATATATAAGATGTTGTGAATATGCATTAATAGTTCATATTATGTCCATAATGATGGGTAACCTAATTAGCTAAGCATCCATTGTCGCGTTTTTCAATAGATCCTCCTAAATTAGAATCAGGAAGGAGGAAATAAAAAATGCAATATACGGGTGTCACGGGCTCTTAAGGTGCTTGGTGTGAATTTCGGGCAGGCTGTTCCGAGGCCCAGTGTGCGGTGACGGCTTCGTAGAAGGCAGAGAGCAGTGCGACTGTGGGCTGGAGGCGGTGTGCGACAACGCTTGCTGCGACAGCTCCACTTGCAAGCTGAAGCCCGGCGCCAAGTGCGCGACAGGCCACTGCTGTGACCTGCAGGTCGGTCCACTTTCATCTCTCTCTCTCTCTCTATCTATCTCTGTATCTATCTATCTCTCTGTATATCTCTCTGTATATCTCTATATATATATATATCTCTCTCTGTACATCTCTCTATGTACATCTCTCTCTCTCTCTGTATATCTCTCTCTATATATCTCTCTCTGTACATATATCTCTGTATATATCTATCTCTGTATATATATCTCTGTATATCTCTCTATATCTCTCTCTATATCTCTATATCTGTATATCTCTCTATATCTCTATCTCTGTATATCTCTCTCTGTGTATCTCTCTCTCTCTGTATATCTCTCTCTGTACATCTCTCTCTATATATATATCTATATATCTCTCTTTGTATATCTCTCTCTGTATATCTCTCTATATCTCTCTGTGTATCTCTCTCTGTATATCTCTCTCTGTACATCTCTCTCTGTACATCTCTCTCTATATATATATCTGTATATCTCTCTCTATATCTATATATATATCTGTATATCTCTCTCGGTGTATCTCTCTCTATATCTCTCCCTGTATATATATCTCTGTTTATCTCTCTGTGTATATCTCTATATATATATATCTCTATATCTCTCTCTATATCTATATCACTCGGTATATATCTCTATCTCTCTATATCTCTGTATATATATGTATGTGTATATATTGTGACGGCCTACACACATTACAAACTCTCCTGTGTTCACCTCGCCTTGGAGAGCTGTTTCTACACGAGGGTCGCGGACATGGCTTACCTTAGGTGTGATAGGACCCGCTCAACTGACCGTCTCGCCGTATGTTGCTTCATACCAGCTATGAGAACTGTTTTCCAACACTTGCAAAGCTCTAAATATTTCACCATATTCGATCTGAATTCTGCTTTTTTTTTTCTACAGTGTGAGTTACATCCGGAAAGTAGAGCGCCGTTAGCGTTTTGTGCCCCTTGGGGGTTGTACCAGTGGACGCGTCTGCCCTTGGGGGTGAATTCAGGGCCTCAATGTATGTCCCGAGTGTTGACTCACTTGTTAGGACGGTACTTATACGAGTTCGTCTTTACGTACATTGATGACGTATGCGAGTACAGTGACACGTTGGAGGAACACCTTAAACATTTACGGACAGTGTTAGGCGCTTTAAGGAAGGCTGGTCTGACGGCGAACCCAGAAAAAATTAGTTGGGCACAACAACATGTGCGATATCTAGGGTTTATTATTTCTGAGAGTAATTTACGCACTGTTCCTGAGAAAATAAAATCTGATGTTAATTTTTCACAAACCAAAAAATTTCAGAGGTGTTAAAATATTTTTAGAAATGGTTGCTTTTTATAATAAATTTATTCCAATTTTTTTTTGTCCTAACATTTAACTAGTTGAAAAGAAGAAATTTACCTTTTGTGTGGAACGCGGAACAAGAAAACGCTTTTCAAAAATTAAAAGAAATGTTAGCTAAGCATCCTGTCTTGCATTTGCCAAAATTTTCTGAAGTCAATCACGAGCGAGCATGTGGCTTAAAATAACTTACAGTTCTGATCGCTAAGGTGGCAGGAAAGGAAAGAAGATCATGCATAAGATGATGTATGACGCTCGACGACTCTGCTCGTACTAAATATCCATAGATCATGAGATGTCACGAGCGAGCAATTTGGCATCGTCAATAAATATTATCTTCCATCAGCGCACTCGGGCTAGAAATGATGGAAACTGCAGCAGTCGGGCAAATATTATAAATGAAAGGGGCGAGTGTGCATGCA
>NQII01016973.1:0-12611 GCA_002778355.1 Clitarchus hookeri
ATACTGAATTCGGGTATGGTAAAAGAGGAGTCGTTGTTTTCCTTCAATTTCCAAAATTTTTATTTAACTGGCGGTTAAAATATTAAGTAGCATGTAATGAAATTCTCCCTTTCTGATGTATAACTACTAAAATATAATTCATAATAAAAAAATTTAAAAATCTATTTTTTAATTTAATTTTAAATCAATGCCAAATTCTTTAGATACCTGCCAAGACAAGTATATGGCTCCGTTCGATGTCAATAAACAGTACATTTGAAGCAGTAATCTGTCACTAGAGGGTAATTCATAATTAGACCATATAAATAAATAATATGATGCGAGTCCCTTCCTTCTCAAGCCGTTCACTAATTTCGTTCAGAAAGAAATCTACCGGTTCCTAGATGGTAACTCTCCATTGCTGCTTGAATTATATTTCCGGGTTTATTTCAATCTTCATGAATAACTCACTATGTAGTCATTTATTTTTATGCATTAGTAATCCTAGCTTATCACTGCTTACACAACTCAGTGAAACTGCATTAACATTGCCATAGTCACTATCACATTCATTCTTAATATAAATGCCATTCTAACCACAATGGCCATACCAACCACACTGACCATAACAATAATACCGACGATAGCGACAATACTGATATTACCGACTATGCTAGCCCATAGAGATTAAACATACATAAGGTTCACATAGACGATATTAACAATACCGACCATACTGTGTACCAACGATGCCAGCCATACCAACATTTTACCAACAATATCAACCTACCAGTCACAATGTTGTACTAACACATTTACATATGTAAAATTTTTTTTTTTAATATTTTGTTGCATTTGTTATTTTTTGGAATTTTCTAAATTGTTCCAAACATTTCAGATCAATCAAATTTAAATTCAAGGGTTTATATCTCCCGGAGTATACATCTAAGTCTTCGGTTAATGTCACGTACAACCAGTATGTTTGCTGTATAAAGTCGTTGACCTGCACCAAGTACCTCAATCCTGGATCATGACAGGGGCCGCGGTGGTGCAGTCGTTAGATTACTCGCCTCCCACCTAGATGACTTCAAAAGAACTGCATTCTTAAAAATAACTATTCACTTCACATTGAATAGAGCCAGATTTGAATAGAAATTTTGTTGTTCCCAAAACGTCACATTCTGCATATTTGAATGTTTTTTACATGTACCATTACGGGTTTTCAAGACCAAAACAATGAGGGCTCATATTACCGCAACTTATCCTCTCACACTTGGATACTGGTTTTGTAAAGAATAAGTTTTCGTTGTTTTTCTGTGCATAACCGTGTGATATTCGACGCAACACACTATATGTAAATATGCAATTTTCAGGCGTGTTTTTTTTTTTTACCAATGCTCTGAGTTCTTTAATATTATGATGAAGCGGAACCAGCAGGACACTGTTGTTCTTCTGAAGGTTAAGAAACACATTCACTTAAAATTATTTTCGTGTAAGGAAAAGGAATTTTAAATGTTGGTAATTTGGTGATTTATATTCAGATAATCGCTTCGGACAGTAGGACCGTCGATTTCTTCACGTATTGAACTTACACAGTGTACAGCGAATCGAAAATATACACAAGAACTTCCACGACCTCGAAAAGTTGCCTTATCAAACATCCAAGTGAAAAATGTTTCTCACAAATGTTCATTCCGGAATTATCATTCTGATAAAAGGGGGACAAATTCCATATTGCGGATGGGTACAATTTCCAAAGTGCGGAAGCGTCCACTTTCCTAAGTTGGCAGTTTTCGTTATCTCTAAGTGCATTGATATTCGAAGATATCTTTGACGTAAAGTTAATCTATTAATAATCTAAGCTATATCTTATTTCGCTTCTGACGCAATAAAGTCATGTATTTCACACTTTGTTATGAATCAATAGTCTCGTTTTATTCACAATCATAAGTTGCATTTAATTGCTATTACTTGATATCTCGACAAAATTAATTACAAATTATTAATTTTCCTAGCGTAATTATTTTTTGGTTTTGATTTATTTGGCATTGAGAATTAAAATAATTCACCTGGAGGATTATTGTAAAATATGCATTTACGATTTTTGTAAAATAAATTTGAATTTTTATGATTATTTCAAAACTATTTCTGAAAGTATTTCAGAAATAAAAAGGCAAAAGTATTTCTGATACGTCATCTGTGTACCAAAATGCAAATAATTTGNGGTATTTACATTCACTTGGCAGACACGCGTTGTTTCAAAGCGGGAACTGGCTCGTACATATAAATACAATCATGGAAAGTTCCCATCTATACACATTTTCTCCTTACCGTGAGAAATGACGTGTATTTATATTTTTGTCTTTTATTCCAAAAAAGCTGTGGAATGGTGCAAATTTCGTGGAATTATTTTCTGTGAGAAGACGTTTTATAGGTATATCTTTACAGCTTTCGGTTCTGGATAATATATGAATAATTATATTACCAGTATGTTTTTATCGCTGTTGGGCGAATTTAATTAATAAGCACACGTGGTACCTTAATTACGACAATCCGGTCCAATGTAAATACCAGATATTTTTTGTCTACAAAATATATCACTTTGACTTATAAAAACTTTCGTGTACAAAGTCTCAATTTTAAGTGCATTAGGAACTTTTCGTGCCTGAATGTAAGCAAATATATTATTTACAACAAATTAAATAAAATCAATGTAATTTAAAAAAAAAGATACATTTTATGGGGACCACAGGTTTATGCCAAATAAGTTTTTTTCTCAGTGAAACACACGCATATTTACATCTGTAAAACCAAACCAAATGAAAAATACTGTGAATATTTTTGATGCATTTATTGCCATAAAAATATTTAAACCCAGAAGGAGGTGTCCAAATGGACATTCCCAGGCAATGGGAACTATGACACAAATATCTGATTACAGAAAAACTAATAGACCGTTTATTCGGACAAAAGTTTGCAGTTCAATAATGCCATTAGTACACTCTTTAGGTGCTTATATCTTAGATAAATGCCACAATATGGCCCGGCATGGAGTACTGGAGACATCTTATGTTTTCCTTTGGAAGATCGTACCACTTTGTTATAACAACCATTTTAGACGACCGAAATTTATGAAATTATAACGAAGCGGCAATATAGTAACATACTCAAAAACACGGACTATCCACTGTCTATGAATTTGTTGTACAAGATATATATATATATATGTTGACTAAAGTGAATTTGTAAGTATGCATATTACTAAATTACAGGTTGCAAAACAAATTTGGCCGTTAATAAGGGATTCATATTTAGTAATTTGTAAGCTTCTCGGCTAGCAAAATGAAAATTCCTAAAATAAGTAATCGTTTTACAGGAGTAATCGTTACTTGTGACCATTTTTATAACAAATATTGTCTCCATGAACATGGCCAACTGGTAAAAATTTTCTGTAATGAAATATTGGTATGATTCATTAATGTTTAATTTTTCGCTTTATTCTGCAGAATAGGTTTGGTTATTATGTGTAATCAGTGTTAATATATATATTCCTATATTTGAAATCCTTTTCATTCAAATTTCTGTTTATATCTGGGGAGGGGTTTGGTGAAGTGGTAGGGGATGAGACGAACTTTGGTAAGGGATGTGGGTAAAGAAAACTGTGCTTGATTTGTAGGGCACGGGTAAGGTTTGGAAGGAGCACGGCGGTTATGGAATTATCTCTTTACAAACTGAATTGCAGAAAATAAGTTTCGGGCTCGCCATGCTTCTCTTAATCATTATGGGTGATTCAAAACTAATCTTTATAGGAAATACAGTCCAAAGCCGTATGAACAGAAATGTGTATAACAAAATAGTTCTTTCGGCAAGAATTTCTTCATTTTAGAATTCTAGATATTCGAGCCGCAATTATTCATACAGTGACACGAATAGCCGTTTCCTGTTAAAAAGTAACTTATTTATTATTTTTAGCAGGTTGCATATAATTTTCTGGGTCTATTTATCGTAGTATTAAAGTCACGCGATAGTGTGACCCAATTGTAAGGTGATCATTGTAGTGGTAGTGTTAAACAACTAGAATGTTTTCGAATATTCAAGAAGTATTCGCTGGTGGATACTCATTGAGGAGAAGCATTTTTTTACCCTTAACATTTCAGAAAATTAGGTAATTTTTTTGACGAAATACAAAAAATGCTCGCTGTTGTTGACATAAAATTAAAACGCTTCTAAACAAGTAACATATCGTTTAGAACATCGATAAAATGTGAATAGAATTTACATATAAGGATTTACGTCGTTGCTACACTGTGTATTAACTCAAAACTTATGTTTGTGTACAGGTTCACTGGGTGCAACAGCAACATGAAAAGGTTCGCAAGAAGAGGGACTTCGTAGACTTGGCCCCTGCAGATCTGCAGTCCGCAACTCGATGTGCATTTGATGTTGGACAACAGATATATTCCGTGAGTACAGATCTTTTTTCTTAGTTATAATTTGCACAACGTACTTCGTCTGGATTCTGTGAAGGTTACTCGGAGGACCGACTATAATTAAGGAAAGGTATTTTTTACAACATTCATGCGTGTCACCGTTCGATACTGAACGGCAGTCATCCCAGAAGCGCAGAGTTTAATCGGATAGATTTTGCTGAATATAGTAAAACCAGTACTCCTCTTCTTTTTAACATATTTTACTGCCGAAGTAGTAACCGATGGTAAAAAATTTATAAAAGACTCTACAGAAAACATGTTCTGTATAAAAATTTATTTTAATATTACAGCTTATAAATATTTTATTTAGCAAGTGATACAAATGATCGGAAAAAGTATGACGTTATAACCAAAAAATGGGTAATCTTGTGTTAAGTACAGCTCATGGAGTTTAAATTTTTTCTTCTGAAGTAATACTAGCCTACAACGGCGTTCATACAAAATACTTTGGAAATGCTTTCAGACTGTCGTTTTGAAATTCATTTATGAATGAAAGATGCTCACACACAATTTAAGAAGTTTGTACGAAAGCAATCGAGAGCAACCTTTGGTAGGCGTTTATAGAACTGATCATACAGACAAAAAGGTTTTGTTGAATGAAGCAAGGTTTTTTTCTTGGGTGACCAAATTAATTGTTTGTATAGGAGTAATTAAATGTTTTGTTGTAGAAACGAAATTACTTTGTGGTTAACAGTTGGTTGCACCAAACTCAAAGGTTTGCTTGGTGCAGCTAAAGATCTGTATGACTATATGTACATTAAACAGTTTGGTTAATATAAGATAAAAGTAGTGAAAACAAGGCTGAGTTTCGAACCAGGACCATGTGCACCCAAACGCTACGCCCTAGTAATGCCAGTTAAACTTCAAACAGAGGACGTCGCGCGTAAATTAAACTATTTCAAGTTTTAGATCTTTCCTTTTTAGTTTACTGTGAATTTGTTTCACTGCAATGTTTATACCATTATCATTACCATTATCATAACAACCAATAAATGCATTAACAAGCACTCCTATTATCTCAATAGACACAAAAATAACAAAAAAAAACTCTAGAGGTGTGTTTTTGAGTGAAAGATATCAAATAAATGGCCAAGAATATACAGGATGATTCTAAAATCATGGAAGAAACATTGAGGGGTGGTAGAGCTCACTAAACCAAACAATTATGGTATAGGGATATATGGGCGGAAGTGACGCGTTCAGGCACAAACACAAAAACATAACACATTAACGGAAACATAAAATGTTCATTAACATCATACTTAACGAGTGATTCCGTACAGAAAATGTTAAAACAGTTGCTGAAAATGCATCCACCAACCGTCACGCATGCTTGGTGACCTCTACATATGGCGTGATTGGCTGACAATGGTGGGGTGCGTGAAATACCCGGCATATTTGAATCTGTTCGCCGATCACTCCACCGACGCTACCAAGCTTGCATTACTGTCGGTTGTAGCAATTTTCAGCAATTATTATAAACGTTGCTGTAAAAAGGCATTTAGCGGCGACGTTGTAAATAAACAATGTGTTGCATTTCATGTGTTAGGTTGGTTTTAGTGAGCTCTACCACCCCTCAATGTTTGTCCCATGATTTTAGAATCATCTTGTATATATAGTCGATTCAACAAAATATTTCGGTAAGAGTGTAATTTTTTCTGGCAGAAGTGTAAATTTTATTTGGTAAATAAATTAAATTTTTATTTTTTAGATTGGTTTACTCAACAAAATATGTTATTGCGGCTACTAAATACATGTTTGCCCATATACAGGTAAGTATTTTGTTGGCTAAACCTTTTTATCAGTGCAGTTAGTGTTAAATTGGTCAGTTGAGCTATGTCAGAGTTAGCTAAATTAATATCAAATAAACGATATTGTTATTCCATTAATGATTCCAAATGCTGATAAACGGTTACAGATGAAGTTTCCGAATCTACAGTAAAATAGCTATTCTAACCCCGTTAAGATCGTGAATACATGTTAGGATCGGCAATTAATATCATGGTGACTTGTGACTCTGTGAGGTTTACTCTGATTTTCCAAAGATATGTAATTCAGACCTTAGAAAATTTGACGTCTTTAATATTTTGACGTAGAAATTCGAGATTTAAAAATTAAAAGTGATCAAAGCATTTGCAGTCAAGAAAATAAGAACATTGAATAATCGTAATATTTATGAGCTCTCTGATCACATTTTGGGATCAGTTATTATCTGGAAAATCTAAATAGGAAATGTTAACTTTTTTCTGGCGTTTTTATTTCGACTACGGGAACAAAAAATTTCCATCGAAAACAATATTGTAAAAGTTTTAATAATTATAACTGCATGAACTGATCCGTACATTTTCATTACCGCATATAACACAATATCAAGTTTAACACCTAAATACATAATACAGTTTTGAGAAAGTACCTTTAAAACGAAACCTGCGAAACAGGGCTTCATAAGATTTTTTGCTGTGCTTCGATAAATATGCGACTTTAGAAAAAGTCATCTAGAGATTTTCAGCAAAATGGTTGCGTCTCTTACCTCTTGTAGCCTTAATATTTGGGAACTTAAGTTACCAAATAAAACATTTTCTTAGCATTACACTTAGTAACTAAAAATGTTTAAACATGGCGATGTTATAACTGGGTAACATGGGGCACCAGTTGTTAACACTTGCTTTTCGACTGATAGGTTTAGTAAGTGATGTTTTAATGAGATGTTGAAGCTGTTTCATTGATGGCCTTGGCTGCATTGTGCATGCGATGGTATTCAGCCAAGATCTTGTAAGACATCAACATTTCAATTCTGAGGGCCAAAATAAATAAACATTTTTTTGTATTACTTTTGTTTTATTAGTGGGGTACGATTTGTGAAAGTTAAAGGTTTTTGCCAGTGTATGATAAAATTTTTAACGCTTTGATACTATACATTCACATATTTTACAATTTACAATATAAAAAATTTTTATTGTGTTAATTTTATGCCTTGTATCTATGTCGGTTAATAAATGTAAACTGTACCAAATAAAATTGCTGGCGTTTGTTTTTATAGTTTATTAGCGGTTTCTTCACACTTTTTGTGTCAAATATTTGAAGAATCATCCCATTTATGACGTGCTTGGTTGCTTCCTTAAATATGCCGTGTATCACAATCATTTTACACTTGAATTTAAAATGAAAATAACTCATTTTTGGTTAAGTTGAACATTGAGTTGTAGTTTGTGTATATATTATAATATTTAAATTTTGAATAATATGAATAAGAACAGGGAGAAAATAGGTGAGTTTGCGATGCCTACTAAGACATAGTTCTTACGAAAAATATCGTTACAGTGAGTGCACGCGTATTTGGTGCGATGTCCCACTGGTGTAATTTTTTTCAACATGGTTAAACTGTGTTTGAGTGAGGCGGAGGAATATCCTATAAGTAGATTTTTAGCAGGGCTTCAGAAAAGTTGGAAGTAACCGTGAATGACTTATATACACCATTCTTATTAAAATACAGTTTTATTGATGCTGTATATAAATGAGACTAAACATTCAAAACACAAATATGATAACTGAGCAGTGTCCCTGTGTTTTGCAGGAATATTCGTCTGAATCTGGAGTGAGGAAAAAGCAGAGCACATCGCCTCTGCCTGGCAGAGGCAGAATCTCTGAAACGTGCAACGAAAAAGAAGATGCGTTGGAACAGACCAGATGCTGCGAAGCGCACGAACATTTCAACACAAGTATAAGTGGTGAGTTAATATTGACACTTCGTAATAAAAATAGTCATTGTAGATTCTTTCTTTGTTAATTTACTTTATTTTGTACATCTTACATTCATCCACTGGCTAGTTTATAGACGTGCATCATATATTAGGAACAACTACTTAGTACGAGCTATATAAAATATAAGTATATTTGTTACAAAAACATAGACCTATAATTTTAGTAGGTAAATTTAATTCATATAATTGATATTAAAAACCAATACCACAAATCAAGTAAAAAACAAACTGATGTCAGTTTGAATAAGAAAATTAATTTTAGCTGGCTTTCCTGATATAAATTAACACATACCTATAACTATTTTTGCCCATGGACAGGATATCAGAGAAAAAAATATAATTTCAAAGAGTAAATAAATATTAAATCAATAAAGTTGTATGTATGCAGTCTTTAAAAATCTGGAATGGTAAAAATTAAAAATAACTCTTAAAATTTATAATTAAACAGGCTGTTTTACCACTGATGTGAAACCATTTTGTAGTATTTTTCTAATGCATTACGCACAAAGACAAACAGATTGTTCAGGAACCGCAAACAGAACTCAGGAACAACGCATTATCCTGTCTAAATACTAGCCAGATAACTAAACTTTACATAAGAACTTTTTCCAGTTTAATGCACCCGGAAGGAATTATAGTACTGATCACAAAGTAAATAAATCCAAACCGGTTCTTAAATTCCCCGAATTATATTTTTATCTATCTTACAGTCTATGCTCAAGCACCTGAAGCCTGGTTTTACGGAGACAAATACTGATACGATTTTGGCTTAACAGTAAGTGAATGGTTTCATTTAGAAGAGAATAATATTAGAAAGAATTAATCCCAGCGAAACACTTTTACGATACTGGAGTCTCACCACTGTGTGCCAGTTATACCTAATTTTGTACAAAATCATCATAGGGAACTTATGAGCACTCAGAGGAATGTTTGTTCCAACAAACAAAATATTAATTTGGATCGGGCAAAATTATATTTAGTCAACACAACAAAATATTTTGTTGAGTGAACAAAACTTGAAAAGCAATAAAAATAATTTTGTTCATCTAACAAAATACATGCTTGAAAAACCAAACCTCTGTGTTGGATCGCGAAAATAGATTGTTAAAAACATTTTGTTGAATCAACTATATATATTTGTTTGGTCAGACATTTGATTGTCTTCGTTCGAAAATACAGCTCTGGAACTTGTTTGAAATTCTGTGACGATAATGATAATAACAATGTTTATTAGTACATGAATTGATTATTAATAAATGTATATAAATTCTTATAAAACAAGTTCATCAGGAAACAGAAAAGTAAAGATTTAAAAGTTGAAATATTTATGTGAGCACGTTGTCCAGTATTCGAAACAATGTATTTAAGTCCCACTTCATCAGAGGTCACCTCGAGCGAGGTCGTTAGGGCGTAGTGCTCCGGCTGAAAGGGCGTAGGTTCAATTCACGGTTTGGCTTCCAACGTTTTTAACATTAATCGAAACTGTTTAATGTGCGTACAGCAAAACAAATCTGTATTTACACCAACCAAATTTTTGTTTGCGGCAACTAAAAAAAAAAATAATAATAATAATAATTTGGATATAACATCAAAATATTTCATTTCCCCTAAACAAACAATTAATTTGGTTGTGCCATAAAAAACATTTTGTTTCATTCAACAAAACCTTTTTCTCTGTGAGGATTTGCACAATTAGCACAGTGTTTCTATGAGTAAACACGAAAAGAGAATGAAATAGGAACGTTATACAAAACTAAAATTAAATTTTTAAGAATTTCTTTAAAACAAGAGTATTATTTCTACCACAAACAGACGACGCGTGATACACAATATAGAGATTAATTTAAATAATATACAAATAGCGGAGAAAGTAATGTGATTGATTGCTGAATTCTGTCAGATATTTGAATGCGCAAGATTAAATCTCAACCACACGATCTAATTCGATTACTATGGAGGATAAACTTTCAATTAATATGCTGTATTGAACTATATTTAGTTTTTCGCAGTTATGACGATTTTGCGGTAGTTTGTAACAAGACTTTACGACTAGAATATGCTGTGAGCCTACGATTGTCTCAACGAAATGATTTTACATTGTTGGCTTTTCTTTGTGTACACTACAGACAATAAATTTACTTCCTTCTACAATGTGTACTCTCTTGGTATCGGAGACACCCAGACTAGAACAACTGCACTATTTGAGATTCGTTTCCTTACAGATAATTTGACTGTCTTCCTTGGTACAAACAAATACGCATCGAGTTGCTTTTAGGGGTAACTTTGAGTCCTATAAAAAAGCTTTAGGTGTTACAATGAAAGGAGGGTACGTGATCTGCAAACTGCTCAAAATCTTTAATTGCATTAAAACGGGAATGCCAAAGTAACAACAAACAAATATTACCTAGACTGGATTTCATTCACATGTAAGTCACTATCTCACAAATAGCAGAGAGGAAATTAGTCCCAAGTTCTAGCTCAAGTATAGTTTGACGCATGGATTTTTTACAAGTTAAATAAGATAATGTACCAGCTGTTCCATTCATTCAATTTCATGCAATTAAGAAGAAACTCAAAAAATTCCTAAGAAGAAAGAGAAAATAACAATATTTCTAACTACCAATTACTTTAATTCACGGTTCACTTAGTATTTTAACACTTGGCATGCCACGTGTGACAGTCTGGAACGTTAATAAGTTGGATATGATAACTGCGACAGCTTCTAGGACTAGAACGACTGTCACAAGCTCTCTCAGTCGCCATTTACCATCCTTGCTACCAGCGTTGAATATAAACACTTCTACAGAAGCACAGATCCATAAGAGAAACTCTCCAAAGCTCTGTACCGGATTACGTTTGACTTCAGGCCGTGTGATGTAATTCGGATATATACTCACTTGCACCATTTATTTACCTCAGGTCCTATTCTTGTTGAACAATGAAAGGAATACCTGTTTGCTTCGGTAACAGCTGTAAGCGAAATAATCACTTTTTTAAATATATATATATATATATATATATATATATATATATTGATTGATTGGAGGAGTGTTCTGGATGTAGATCTTAAGCAGGGCTCCAGAAAAGTTGGACGTATTCGTGAATGGAGTATAATAGCAACATTATTGTTTTGCTTACATGTTTTCTCTACAACAATGTGTATGTTATCGAGATTATATTTCATGCTATACTTCTCAATAATTATGTTTTTTCTTTACGCATATATATATATATAACCGAGCTTATTACAGTATGCCACATTATGTAAAGAATTACAGAAAACATTGTTCGTGGTAACCACTTTTTTTTATACCCTTTCAAAATTTCAAAGCCATCAACTACTCTCGACCAAAGTGCTGTGTTATCGTCTCTGCTTTCACTATTAACACTACATAAGCTTATTTTTAATTCGTAGAAATTGTGAGATTTGAAAACTAATATACTTTAGCCTTACTGAAATTATAGATGGAGTGAATATTTTCTTACCGGTTACTATAGTCTATCCGCGGTTTCTTCACACGTTTTGAATCAAACCTTTGAAAAATCGCCCCATAAACGACGTGTTAAGTTATTTTTTAAATAAGCTAAGTACCACAATTATTTTATACTACCTCTGTTAACGTATAATTATTTTATATTTGGTAAAAGTGAAGTTTTAGCTATATTTTATAATTTATGAATTATTATATATATGTAATGAATAATAAATACGAAAAAAACCAGTAATAAAACATGTGTGTTGGTAGCGCCTAGTAAGAAATAGTTCCCATGTAAAATATTATTACAGCTGAGTGCACATGAATTCGGTGCCTTGTACTTTGGTGTAATTTCTTAGACATAGTTAAGCTTAGTTTGCACGAGGCGGACGAATATCCTGGACGTAGAACTGTAGCAGGGCTTCAGAAAAGTGTGAAGTAACAGAGAATAGAATATAATTTTGCGCTGTGTTATCAGCTTACGTGACACTCCAAGAGATAGTGACCTATAGCAGGGATGTTTGCAAGAGACTTACTGGCTTACATATACGTGGCGCGCATAGTCAGAAGTACGCTGAAGAGCCAAAAAAACTGGTACACCAGCCTAATATCGTGTAATATCGTGTAGGGCCCCCTCGAGCACGCATAAGTGGCAAGACGGCGTGGCATGGACTCGACTAATGTATGAAGGTATGCAGGAGGCAACTCACACCATGAATCCTGCAGGGCAGTCCACAAATCCATAGGAGTGCGAGGTGGTGGAGATCTCTTCTGAATCGCACGTTGCAAGGCATCCCGGATATGCTCAATAATGTTCATGTCTGGTGAATTAGGTGGCCAATGGAAGTTTCTAAAGTCAGAAGAGTGTTCCTGGAGCCACTCGGCAACAACTCTTGACGTGTGGG
>NQII01016974.1:4387-26582 GCA_002778355.1 Clitarchus hookeri
CCTAAAAAATTCGCGGATTCATTTTGGGACAAGCTAGAATTCCAATCACGTGTGTTTATATAACTTTAGCCATTGGTCCACACGGTGTTTAACACCTGTTGGGGAACTGTGTCCAATTGTCGCCTTCCACTGTGACAGCAGACAGCCAATGTGGAGTTGATATCGGCATACTTGTACACAAGACTGCCGAGTCTAGCATGCAGTTCATTGAACTCGCGAATTTTTCAGGTCTCTACCTGCCAGTCCTTCATCCTTTCAGAAACATTTAATTGATGATTTCAGGTGTTGTAAAAAGAAATGTTTTGATGCGATCTGTACTTTGGTAGTCACGGCACTGGTTTCGCTATTTACAGCCAACGAACTGTAGGCTCTGTGTTCGACTTCAGCAACACGAACCACTCACAATGTATATCTACCAACAGGACGGTTCACGAATCACGTATCCGCAGGGGAGATCATTGGGTACTGAGCCTTACAGTGTACAGTCGTGGCCAAAAATAACCCTCCAGTACGTATACCTCTCAAATGTATTATTTATCCCACCAGATTACAACTTCTAACTATTCTTTAAATGCTGCGCGAGTTCTAGAGAAAAATAAGGTGGAAAAAAACACGACATACGCATTCTCCTAGCATTCGTTACAATATTTTGTTTGAATGGTTCTTGAAATGGGGGTGACTTATGGTTTTAACAATTATGAACGCCATTGCATGTTACATTTCCGTTATTGTGCTGTTGTGTCTTTTTTGTTTTCTGACTTAATTCCTTATTAGAATTATTTGTATTTTAGATATTTGCCGACAACATTTAACTCGGGAACGTTCAATATTATTGATGTTATTTATAATTTTTCATTATATTTATATAAAATAAATTTAATTTTTTTTTCGCTTAGCATGTTTTCTGTGACTACAACGAAGTGTTTGCAATGGAGTATGTCCAAAATAGTTTGAACATGTATTAGAATAACAATATTTATAGAATTATTGAATAGAATTTTGCACTAAATAAATAGTTGTCTTTCATGTTTGTATGCGCCCTTTTCCTTCGAAGCTATTAGAATGAGCTCAAGATTCAGTTTGACTGCATATTAGAATCAACTTCTGGTAGTTGGTTTCTGTAGGCTTTTTTTTTTCATGACTTGTTTTTGAATTACGTCTCTCCTTACAGAAGTGACGGCGTTGTCACACGAAGAGAAAAGTACAAGGTAAATACAAAAACAAGAAAAGTCACAAAGCATTGTTTGCAGAATCTAAACTCCCAACGCCACATTGTGAATTATGTTGCATTTAACATTTAAAAGTCTTCATTCTCTCCAACCGTATTAATAAATAAAAAATTCTCGCCGACAGAGAACTATCCATTGCATCTTTTGTCACGCAGGTAGATGATAAAGTACAATATAATTTTGACAAGATACCGATAGTTGGTTATAACCATTTTCCTTATCAAAGTTAATTTTATTTATTACATAAAACACCACCGTTGCGATTAATAGCATATAAAAAATTACGCGGGTTAAAACAGGCGACAATATAATCGATTTATCTCTTTCATGACACTAAGTTACGCACTAGAGTGATAAAAAAAAGGAGGTGGTTAAAACCCTGGAATTGTCGTTATAAGGGCAGTAATTTTTTCGATATTCTTTTTTTTCATGTGACAGTCAATAAGTCACACGGGCTAGGGGAGAAACTTATGAAGGCAGAAGCTCCACTCTGCTGCGGAGGTGGGTTTGGATCAGTTCAGCCCGAAATACCCAGTGTTGCCAACCGTTATGTCCTTACCGATAGGTAAAATTGTCCCTAATGTATGACAACAGTCCCTACAATCAATTTAAATGTACAGGAGATAATTTTGAAACTAGCGTTTTATTATGTAAACAAGATAACAATAAAACTAGAGAATGTACTTTCGTACATTCTCGAGTATTCTTTGCCTATAGTTTCAGTAAAACATCAAAATTTACTACGGTTTCATAAAGTCTCGGAAACAATATGTTGATCACCTATATGACTTGTTCTGTGATCTTCACAGCGTAGTTTTAGAGAAGAATTTATTACTAAAATATAATTAAGGATTTCTGACCCCATATTGAAATATTATTGAAATGTCCCCACATTATTACTGAAAATTTCTATTTGTGGAGTGAAGTGGAGTGGAGAGCTTTGGAAGGCTCTTAACACAGCGGTCTTGAGAGCCGATGATTGTGAAGCTAGGTGAGTACGGAGCAGCGCTGGAATGCAAGGGCGGGGTAAATGGGAGACCCCCAAGAAAACCCGCCAACCTGCGGCATCATCCATCAGTATTCCCACGTGCGTGTATCTGGGAGCGACCCCACCGGTAAACGAGCCCGGTTCACCTGGTGGTTCTGGTCCGTCCCTACCTTCCTACAGCAGGCCAAAATCATCCAAAAAACCCTTAAAATAGGGACATGTTTCCACGGTTGCCAACACTGGTGTCGTCTCTCTCTGGGCGCAAGGGACGAGGTCGCCCGCTTAGTGCGCTATCCAACCAGCGACGTGTGTGCCATTCTAGCGTCAGTCACCTCACCCCCTCGCCGGCCTCCTTCCCACACTGACCTGCATGTCCAGGAACCTCTACTAGAGACGAACTAAACCAGCATTTCACAGTAATATCCTGTACATGTTACTGTTCTCCGCCACTACCTGTTACAGATACCTGTTACCGATTCCTGTTATTGGGTATCTATTATTAAGGACGTCCTTTAGGCCGCGTTCTAAGTTTAGGATTCTACTCAGGTTAGGAACCAAACGAGATTTCTTATGGGAGAATTTGTCATAGGGAAAGTTTCCGCCGCTAGATGCGCAGTGTTCGAAATACGTGACTTTTAATTAAAATTTTAAGTTTCGTGAATAATTAAAAGAATGATTTTACTTAGTTACGTAGTTTTTATATTAAATTTATGATTATTGCAATTGTATTCTTTTAAACGTAGAAAATTGAAACAAATCCATTTCACATGAGACACTAGCGCTTACCTAGTGGTGAAAAACTAGTTTCCAAACTAAATGAATTGAGCTTCCCAGCTTGAGTAGAATAAGCCTTAGATGAGCTAAACCAGTATTTCTCAGTAACATAATGTACCTGTTTCTGTTCTCCACCAATGCCTGATAGTAATGCCTNAATGCATTTTATTGGGTACCTGTAGGTCACGTCATAGACTAAATATGAGGTAGACCGATCTCGCTGGCTGCGCACAACCTGTCTCCGTGTCACAACATTGAACAGCTCACCTGCCAATACGACTAGCAAAGAAGGTGAGGATTGGATTTGATGTTAAAACACTGTTTAGTAAACAAGTGCTTTGATAAGTTTTTACACTTGTTCTAACCAGTTTGTAATGCAGTTTGACCAAATATAAATTGGTGAAAGTATTTTATTCATGTAATAGTGCCTGCAATTTAAAAATTAAAATATAAACAAGCACGTGCATCACTGTCGACCACGTGACTTTGACAGTCGTGTTGTTTGCGGTAGGTCAATGTTGGATACAAGCGCAGAAGACGAATAAGTGGCCTGCCTCATATTTAGTCTATGGGCCACGTTGTTACCTTTAACCTCACCTGTTCTCGGATACCGGTAATTTACCGTATACTAGTGAAGATGGCGCAGAAAGTTTCTCTTCAGCACACGTCCCTAACTTTGACACTATCGCCAGTATTAACTGTCAAATACAAGTGGTTATCACTGATGAAAGTGTTGGTTTTCATTTGAATTTTCAATAGATCCGCTATTTTACACGGACGACATACGTCAACCAACTTGAATATAAACCTTTTGTACTAAAACTTGGTTAGAGGATGTGCAGAAGCATCTCGAGAAACTTACATACATTGCAAGTGTTCTAACCTTAAATCCTATCCACTTTGTTTCTGATAGTAAGTTACTATTGTCAGATAGACAGTTCAATGGCGGAACACGGAGAGTGACTACTGCGCAGTTTGAGTGAGCACTCTACACCACTTCACCCTCTACTTCGAAGCCCGGATCAGCGATACGCGTCAGTGCAATGCCATTCACTGCAAGTCAGCTGATAAACCACTACAAATCAACGATTCATACAAATGAACTGTGAACAAGTGACTTGTGGGGGTGGAATTCTCGACATTCAGAGGAAGTCATATAAAAAATCAGTGAAATTCTGCCATAACAAAAATCTGTTTCATTGCACTGATTACAAAATAAATCTATTTACACTGATTTTCACTGATTCGGTTCCGTTTATTATTTCAGGTTTACAGTGTATGTCATTAATTGTGTGTCATTCCCACATTTCCTGACAACAGCTTTGTGTCCAATATATGTGTGTGTGTTTGTGTTTGAGTTATGTTGAAGATTTTTCTGCAATTTTTCCAAATTAATCGTTTACTTACAGTATATCAGAACGATGTTAACAGTAACACGCATCCAACAGTGTGCGTTACAGATGTGATTTAAAGTAGGATGCCTACACTGGACGGAGCAATGGAATATTAAATAGAATTTTCAGAGTGTGCTAGGTATTTAGGTACACGTGCGTTAGACTTGTACACAAGTTGCATTCACAGAGAAATATCAATTCTTCTAGATAATAACACTCCAGCTTCAAGGAATAGTTAACCATACTTGTTATGTATAGTTTATAAAAGTGAAAAATTCGAAAACTTGCTGCACATATACAAAATTTTATACCAAGCTGAACATCTTTCAGAGGATTTAATTAGAGAAAATATTGAACATAGCAGCGAAATGAATTACTAGTCATATCACCCCTCTGTAATAAACATCCTTGTTCCCACCCATCTTTCTCCTTTAGCATTTTAATATAAATGCACGAATAAGTTGAGCATTCATTCTGTCGAGAGGGTTATACGATGCCTGAGCCAGTTTTCCCCTTTTTTCTTAGTTATAGGTAAACTTAAGATACACTCGGGGAGATAGGCATGGACCCAATCGCTGCCATGGGTGGCAAGTCCCTCTCTGCCACGATTCACGCCTCCTTGCATGTATTCCTCCCCCAGTGGGCATATAGCGCTCAGCCCTTGGACGTAATTACGCCTCGTACCTACTCCGGACACTTGCCGCGGTCCTGTTGCAGGATATCTGAGGTCAAGAGACGTAGGGCATTTATACCGCAGGGAGTCTAGACTGAACATGAGGTAGGCGGATTATTCGTCTTCTGCGCATGTACCCAACATTGACCTGCCCTGAAGAAACAAAACTGTCAAGGTCACATGGTCAACAATAATTAACCCTTTTTGTTTACATCTTAATTTTTTTAATGATAACCATTTTTATATTAATAAAATACTTTTACCAATGTGAATTTAATTAAACTGCGTTACAAATTGATTAGAGGAAGTATAAAAACTTCTGAAAACACTTGTTTACCAAAGAGTATTTCAACCTCAAATCCAATCCACGCTGGTTTTGCTAGCCGTGTTGGCGGAACAGCAGTTCAACGCCGGGACACGGAGACTGGTTGTGCGCAGCCAGCGGGATCTCTCTACCTCATCTTCAGTCTATAAGTGTGGCTGGGGGCAATCAGAGAGTAAACTCTTTCCTGAGGCTATTACAAGACTTGGTCAGTGGTCGGACAGTGGGAGCACCTAGGGGCAACCCCGTCAGGAACAGGGAGCGGAAAAATGTCTCGGACCGTCGCCTAATGGAAGAGCGGACGAGTACCCAGACAGAATAAGACGACAATAGACGTCGGGTCATGCTATTAGCATGAAGGATCTACGCGGCTGCATGTCCCGGAGACCCTAGCATGCTGGATCGCGAGTCGCATGCGTGGCAGCCTCCCAGCACACGAGCGAGAGAGTGCTGGAGTAGAGAAGACTTCTCTGGCTCAGGAGTAAGAGATGTGATGGGATACATCTGACTACCAATAAGGGAATGACACGAGGTTTGTGTTCGCACCCACCTAACCACGACCATCACCATACTTGCGGAGCAAAAGGAGACAAGGGACGATAAAGTCAAGGGTTCAGTTCCGGTTTACAGTTAAGGGGCAGGAGGGACTAGATGGCCAATCACTAGAGATGATGGTTTATAGGGGAAAGTTGACTGTTTGTAAGTATTCAATTTACTCTACACATGCCCGACTGTTTTCTTTCCTTATAGGCTGTCATGCATGTATGAAGCTACTACCTCATTTCACTGGGACAATGAGGATTCTGATACTATAAGGAAGAACGTTCGTGATTGGTCTGCAAACAACTTAGCCGAGTCAAAACCTTATTCATCCACTCATGAAAAAATAAACTAGTTAGAGTGTTATAGCATATATGCACCGAGACACACAAAACACACACATACCTACACAGACGCCAGACAGGTAAGTGATCTTATAATATTTTCTTTCTTTCGGAAAATAGACTATTTAAAAACAATAATTACGCAATTTTTTAAACTAAAATATAAATTGTTTTAAATTGTTCGTAAGAAATAGCATTTTCTTTACAAAAATTATTCAATTTTTTATCAAAATCATTAGGGTTTTTCTTTTTTTACAAAAATTTGTACCAATATTTATCCCAGCTTACAATTTTTTTGCCGGAAAAATAAAGTGCAACAAAGTGAAACGCATTTTTTTTGCAAAATTGTTATTCTTCTTAAAAAGCTGCACTAAGCAAATTAAAAAAATATATATAATCAAGAAAAAATAATATCCTTTATAAAAATTATATACTTATAATAAATCAAGATCATAATGGAGGAAAATACTACAATTGATAATAAATATAAAAAAAACTTGTACTAAATGTCAAGAGACAAAATATATAGACGAATTCGGTAAACATAAATCGTGGTGTAAAAAATGCTTTAAGGAACAAAGGCGTATATGAAAATAAACGAAGATTATATTGATTAAGATTCCATGGAAAAAGCTGGGAAGAAAAAATGTACAAAATGTAAAGAAATCAGAGTTAAAATTATTTCGTGGATATGAAAAAGCAAATGGGGGGTTAAATGCTGACAAAATTGGGAACTTTAACATATATAGCTCTTGAAGTTTTTTTTAATATTTATTTTTATGTTACAATTCTTCCTACCTGTGTTTCTTCGATGGTCTGTTTATATTCAAGAATTAACTTGTCACTCTTAACCTGAAACAGTGGTAATTGAGCCAAATCAGTGAAAATAGTGAAAATTACGCAACTGATGATCAATGCCTGATAGCTAATTAGTATGATGGCTTATTTCACTGATTCATCTGTGATACCCACTGAATGTANCTGATGATCAATGCCTGATAGCTAATTAGTATGATGGCTTATTTCACTGATTCATCTGTGATACCCACTGAATGTAGATAATTCAACTGCCTTAGGCCACTTATCCCCAGTTCATTTGTTTGATTTTCTAGTCGGCAGTAACTTATCAACTGATTCCCCTTGAATATTATTTCACTGATTGGTATCACTGATTCGGGCTTAGAGTGATAGGGTACCTGTATGTTATGCCATCCAGAATATCAATTGTAATTTGATACACACGAAAATATAACAGTTTTATGAATATCAGTGGAAAATTATGTTTAGGAACATGCTAAGAAATAAAATAGTTCTTGTCATTTGAAACCATTAAACATACATAATATTTACCTTCATCCTATTCGGAAACACTTTACATATATTTAGTCTCCACCTCCCTTCCCCTATGTGGCAGTGAACAACACGTTGTCTGACATTTAACAAAATAAAAAACTAAATAATCCATTATATTTACGAACGCGCTGTACCAGTGATACGGGTGAAAATGACGCCATACTTTCTATTTATGACACTTGTTTTTGACAACTTGTTCACTATACGCCCGTTTGTTTGTTGGATTCATTTGTGACCTACCAACTCAACAACATTCATTTGTGACCTACTTACTCAACAACATTCATTTGTGACCTACTTACTCAACAATATTCATTTGTGACTTACTTACTCAACAACAATCATTTGTGGCCAACTTGCTCAACAACATTCATTTGTGGCCAACTTGTGGCCTGTGCGGACAGGGATCTATTGTCATCAAACAAAACGCATAAATATCAAGCAATATTCCGTAACATTCTTTTGCAAAAAAAATGATTTTCTTGATAACGTGACATACTAACATCGAGAGCAATGTATAATAATAAAATCCGTTTGATTTTTTTTTATTTAAAAGTGAGTAAGAATACGAACTCGCCTGTAAAAGAAACTGAGTAGATATTCAAACTTTTGACTGAAATATGCCTAAATTTGTTATACTTTTGTCAAAATAGGTTTCAATATTTTTCTGCGCAAACAAAAAAAACAACCTTTTTGTAAGGAAATCACATTTTATAAACTTTTCTATTCCTAGGCTGAAAGTGATTAAGTTTTAGTCATTTTTCAGCACTAATTATTTCGAAATTGTCACTGATACTTTCTGAAAAAGTACGTAATTGTTTTCCGGATTATGTAAACGTGCGAATTTTAATAAGGCTAAATAAAGTACCGCACAAAATTCGGTCATAGTCATTGACATATGCTGGTGGAATTTCAGTAAATAACGGGGCGATTTCACTTTTTAATAGTAGGAGGCAGCTTTCGGCTTGGAATAAACTCTTTCCTCTCGTAGTTAAGGCATGTTTTTAATTGTGCGGTCTAGCCAACTCATTTATAAAAAAAAATATCTTTGTGCGAGTTAATCCTCAGACGCTTATTTGGAAGCAGAGTTCTTTTACTAATGACGAAACAAATACAGTCGGCATAATTACGGGCCGTTCCAACTCCACCCCCGCATGAAATGCGATTTACTTTTTTGTAGTGCTTCATCAATAGGGGCTGAAACTTTTCCGTTCACATCTGCGGGCTCGCAGCCATTCAAACACGCCTTAACGGAGGGTGGTGCTGGCGATGGAGAGAGAAGGTGGCCTGGAATAACTCTCCACCCCGATGGCTGAATGGGAAACCTGAACGCAACTTTCGACCAACTACGTCGAATGTAAGTTTTAGTTAGGGCTGTGCTTCAAGTTCCGAGTAGAACAATACGCTCTATAGTAAGGGACTTCAAAGGGATTGTGTCAGGATTGTGTAGTCTTTTCGCGGTTTCTTCACACTTTCTGAAACAAACTTCTGAAAAATCACACCATGTATGACGTGTTTGGTAGTTTTCTAAATGCGCCGTGTATCACAGGCATTTTATACTTCTGTCAACATAAGAGTATTGCATTTTTTATCAAATTAAACTTTTATTTTATATTAAATTTCTAAATTATTAAACTACATTTATCATTAATTCTTAAAAAGAAATGGTTATTTTGAAAAATATTATGTAACTGAGGGCGCAAGAATCCGTTGCGTTGTCGCTCTGCTGTAATTTTGTAAACTTGGAAAAGCTGCGTTTGCATAAGGCGGATGAATATTCTGGAAGTAGAAATTAATCGGGGCTTCAGAAAAGTTGGGAGTAACCGTAAATGTTACAATGTAAACATTTTTTTTTTTTGCAATTAACTTCCTAAACTCAAGAGGTATTCTGAAATTCGATTTTGGAACTCCCTGACTTTTCCCTGATTTCCAGGCAGTATCTCACCATTTTCCCTGGCATATTTTCATGTATACTGAAACCCAATACCATAGTTTTCCATCGTTGACAGAACAAATATGCCATCAGTGAAGTTACATTAAATTACCCTGCAACAACCAAGCAAGCTGGGCCAACATTTGTGTGAACCAGTATATATTTCTCGCAATACACGCTATTGACATCACGTGAGTGCTCACTACAAACACACATATACACAAATTCTTTATTTTGTACGTATAGACCCTATGTAACTTAACAAATATGTATGATTGCCAGTTCACAAACTTAAGAATTGAATACTTAAAACACATACGCTCATAATTACACGATCAAGTATTGACCAATTTATACCATTTTTGCTGGCTAGTAATTATTTACATTTTTCCTTATACTGTGAAATTTCCCTGTCATTTTCCTGTAACATCGAATTTCATGAGTTTTCTCTGTTTTCCCTATTGGTGGACAGCCTGTAAACTCTAGTAAAATTTTTTTAAACCTTTAAATATTACGAAAAAACTAACTACCCAGAGTCGATTCACGGTTATTTTCAACTTTTCTGAAGCCCAGCATATTCTTCCGCCTCGTGCAAACTGAGTCTAGAAAATTACACTAGAATGACCACGCAACGCATTAGTGCGCACTCACTTAAATAATATTTTCCAGTAGAACTATTTCTTACTCGGAATTACCAACACAGTTATTTTCTCATTGTTTTTATTAATGTTAAGTATCAATAATGTATTATTATCTAAGAATAAATTATTATTAATTTTCAAATGAAGAATAACACGATATATTTATGATAACACAGGTGTAAAACTCTTGGGATATATGGCATATTTAGTGAACAACCAAACACTTCATGCACGGGGTGATTTTTCTAAAGTTTAATTGAAAAATGTGAAGAAACCGCGACTAGACTATACACCAGTCTACAAATGCATAACATGTGCTATAAACGGCTGGGAACTTTAGTGAGCATATAACTGTCCTGGACTAACACAGCAAAGCCACCGAGGATACATGGGAACAATATTTCCCATTCGAACTCTCTCATTACGCTTGTTAAATGGGTATAGATGGCGGTTTATAGCGGGGAAAGTAGATTGTTTGCTAGGATTCAACGTACCGTACACATTTCTCACAGTTTTCTTTCCTTATCGGCTGTCATGCATGTATGAAGCTACTACCCCATTTAACTGGGGCAATGAGGATTTTGATACTATAAGGCAAACCGTTCGTGATTGGTCTGCAAACAACTTAGCCGAGTCAAAACTTTGTTCACCCAAGCATGAAAGAATAAACTAGTTAGAGTGTTAGAGAATATGTGTTGGCTCAAAAATTTTTCGCGATTTTCCGTCATCTCTAACAATAATGTGACAATTTGCCGGAAATTTTCTTAAGCGTGTAGAAGAGAGGAGTAATGCAATGGAAAATACAGACGCTTTTGGCAACCGGTTCAGCATTCTATAAGACGCTGATTGTGTTCTGCTTTCACACCACTGAGTACACCCACGGCGCAGAGTAGATAAACACACAGAGATGAAATGGCTTCGATTGGCTGCGCGAGGCTCTGGTAACGGACTTTGTGACTTTGTCAGCTGGCAAGTAGGTTACCAGACACTCATTGGCGAACGGCGTCCCATCATCTCACTGGTCAGTGACGCCATTTTGCTGGCATGTCATGTAAGGCTGGAGTTCACGGAATAAGCGGCTATTTCACNTAACTGTCCTGGACTAACACAGCAAAGCCACCGAGGATACATGGGAACAATATTTCCCATTCGAACTCTCTCATTCGCTTGTTAAATGAGTAGAGATGGCGGTTTATAGCGGGGAAAGTAGATTGTTTGCTAGGATGCAACGTACCGTACACATTTCTCACTGTTTTCTTTCCTTATCGGTTGTCATGCATGTATAAAGCTACTACCCCATTTAACTGGGGCAATGAGGATTTTGATACTATAAGGCAAACCGTTCGTGACTGGTCTGCAAACAACTTAGCAGAGTCAAAACTTTGTTCACCGAAGCATGAAAGAATAAACTAGTTAGAATGTTACAGAATATGTGTTGGCTCAAAAATTTTTCGCGATATTCCATTATCTCTAACAATAATGTGGCAATTTGCCGGAAATTTTCTTAAGCGTGTAGAAGAGAGGAGTAATGCAATGGAAAATACAGACGCTTTTGGTAACCGATTCAGCATTCTATAAGACGCTGATTGTGTTGTGCTTTCACGCCGCTGAGTACACCCACGGCGCAGAGTAGATTAACACACAGAGATGAAATGGCTTCGATTGGCTGCGCGAGGCTCTGGTAACGGACTTCGTGACTTTGTCAGCTGGCAAGTAGGTTACCAGACACTCATTGGCGAACGGCGTCCCATCATCTCACTGGTCAGTGACGCCATTTTGCTGGCATGTCATGTAAGGCTGGAGTTCACGGAATAAGCGGCTATTTCACTTCTGTATACTTAAGTACTTTGCGGCTAAGAATCGAAGACGCACTAAGGGACTTTAAAAATTACTCTTATCGATAGGGATAAAACAATTTACATAAAATATAATTGATTTTGCAGTCTTTGTGCTTAGTCGTGGGGTCTATAAAACAACACAATATATTAGGCTGAGCCCCTTTCGACTGCACGGTTTTAGGCTGAATAGATTTAGGCGGGACGATCTTAAGCTGAGTGGCGTTTGACCGAATGATTTTAGGCTTACTGACTCATAAGCTCATTGAATCGTGGTGAAAAGGACCGCAGCTTGGAATCATATAATATTCACTAAAGTGCACAAGTGCTTCTCATAGCCAGACAGTGTGTATGCATGCCAAGCTGAGTTCCGGCTACATTGTTAACACAATCCTGGAGTTCTGAGAAGTTCACACATTGTCGTAAAGTTCATTACAGAACACGTGCTTTATGTCAAATCATAACAAAGAAAACTGCCAATGTAAGAAAAACACTTCTTTAAAGGTTGGTCTATTTTTTTCCTTGCAGTAATTGTAACTGGTAACAAAGTACGCTATGCTATTATTTTGGACCAAATAAAACAAAACTATTTTTCTAGTCAATAAAATGTAAAATTAAAAATTAGGTTTTATATATTACAAGCAGTTATTAGCACCTATCTCTTTAATAATATTATGAACAAATAACACTATAATTTATACACTTTGAAATCTGCATTTTATATTTATTCACTACAGAATAGTTCAAAATAACAATTTTAAATTTATAAAATACACCATGCAACATTTTATTAGTGTTAAACATAAACCGAGAGCATGCTTCAAATGCCTTAATATCTGAAACTCAGCACGTAAAAATATCGTAAAGAGGTACTTGAAATAAACTGCTTCAGTGACGTTTACATTCACCTACATTTGCATTATATAATATGAGAAATACGTTTCGAATTATCAAAATGAACAAAATAAATAGAGGTGACACAGAAGTTTACTGAAATGTGTAGGCAAACACCGGTGTGGTGCTTCCTTGCAAGTAACTTCTGTAACTTGTTATAAGTTAGCGATGTTTACTAGTTACTGACTTCTAGAGTAATAGGAATTCATGCAGTTAGTGTTTCGTATTGCTTTTCCTCTCACTTCATGTAATTTACTACATGGTGTTGCTGTGTTGTCTTATCCCTTAATTTAAATTCAAATTGAATTGCGGGACGTGCCAACAAATTAAAACAAAAAATTACAAGTTACTTTAGCAAGCAACCTTCGAAAACCAGTGCACCTAGGAAACCAAAGCGGTTCTTAGCATATTGTATTGTTTCATCTATTTAATTTGCAATTAAACACTCGCCTGTTTCAGTACAATTTATTTACAGGAATCATTAGTTTGGTACAATTTATAGCATGTAATAGTGGTCAAACGCACATTAAATAAATTAAATTCATTTTGGCAATATGTATTCAAATAACATAAGCATATTTAATTATTTCGAATGATTATTTGTTCAGTCCTTGTTCGTGGTAATATTAAATGTGCTTTTAGAGCATTACGAAACTTATTTTTATGTGCAGTCAATCATGCTTCTCTGTCATAATGACTACGTCAGTTAGTTCTGGCACCAACTGAAGCTATGCTTACAGCAAGTAATTTCTGCGAAAAAACATGATTACACGGAAGATTTCAATACTGTTAGCACCGAACAGCAGTTAGTTTATTGTCATTGGGTGCTGTCTGCTTGAGAAGACGTCTTCATATATGACCGGGCCACTCAGCATTCGACAACATCAGCACGGCTCCTACGTGATTCGTGAGCAGAGAGTGAACACATGTCGAAAAGTAATTCATCCAATAAAGACAGGTAAACGACCCTAAAGTGTTTTGAAATATAACTTGTCTTGAAATTTCACTAACCCCTAGCTATGTTCATTGTATAAAATTGTGTGGAGTAAATTTGTGCGCTACATATACTAAATACCATGTGCATAATTGATAAAAAATTAAGAATATAAATAATTAGACCATCAAATTAAGTTAATTTAAAAAAGATTTCGGAACTGCTCTTCAAGTATACGTACACTCAGTTTGATAAATCTTAGATGGTTCTAAATTATTTCAGTGCGGTTCGCTAATAAGGAATGAAATGAAAGTGAAGTACTGTGGGATGTTAAAACCCTGCACCAGAGATACTGATCATTATCAGTTCCCCTGAAGAAGTTTTGCATTTTATGACTAGAGACCCGGAAATTACGCGAGTTCATTTGAGAACAAGCTAGAATTCAAACACACCTACATTTGAGTTACTTTTCCAATTATATCGCAGTTTGTAAAACCCGCCCCCTGGGAGAATTAGAGACAACAACTAACCTGCAATAAAACAAGTACCGAATCACGTGCTACCTGGTCTGGGGTAAAACTGGAGCATCAGCCAATGAACAACTCGCTGAGGCTCGATTGCAGATAGGATTGTGAAGCCTAGCTTGTTGCTAGATGTACCCGCGAAATTTCCCGGTCTCTCTGTATGACTAGGACCAGTGACTTTTCGCCTAAAAATCGGAGCATACAGTACTATATACACACCTCAGATGTTGTTATACCTCCGTAGGCCGCTGGTGCCGTGTCCGTCCTTGACCAAGCCACTCAGGACTAAGTAACTCCAACACTGAACCTTCGTGATTCGTGCGCAAACGGTTAACACGGTCCAGACCATTTTTTTTAGC
Source organism: Clitarchus hookeri (assembly GCA_002778355.1). Lineage (NCBI taxonomy): Eukaryota > Metazoa > Arthropoda > Insecta > Phasmatodea > Phasmatidae > Clitarchus > Clitarchus hookeri. The sequence goes on from NQII01016974.1 coordinate 19,125, forward strand.
CAATCAAAGAAGCTGGACGACCGTACAGTACTTTAAACTGTATCTTGTCTCGAAATTTTTTCGCGTAATATCACTGCCCCTATTTATGACATATCTCTGATGAAATGTATACATCGAGCAACTATGCGGCAACTCTTACGACAGCAGAAACAAGTAATGTAAGCGATATCGCACAGCGGTGATACCGCATGCCTTTAAAGTAAATTAAATGCAGTAAAAGTTACGAACCCTCGTACGAGACAGACTGCACGAAACGCACAGTCATTCCAGGTTTTACAAATGTATGACTAGAAAACACGCGAACTCAGATTATAGTCTGTTCGCGGTTTATTCACACTTTTCGAATCTAACCTTTGAAAAATCTCCCTATGTATGACATGCGTGGATGTTTCCTAAATACGCTATGTTCCACAAGCCTTTATGCTTCTGTCAAAATAAAAGTACCTTATATTTGGTTAGATTGAAATTTTGCATGTATTTTACTTATACATTAAAATCTTCCATCCATAATAAATATAAATAAAAATAGTTATAAAACAGGTGTGTTGGTATATGCCTAGTAAGAAATACTTTTTGTGCAGAATACTATTCTAGTGAGTGCCCACGAATGTGGTGCGCTGTAACTTTAGTGTATTTTATTTTTTTACTCAGTTAAGCTGTGTTTGAATGGGGTAGAGGAATATTCTGTAAGTAGAACTTTAGCAAGGATTCAGAAAAGTCTGGAAGTAATCGTGAATGGACTACACACTCGAATGAGTACATACAATGAAAACGAAAAGTTTTTATTTGTATGATTTCTTTCGATCGGCAAGCAAAACCGGTTTCTTACCCTGTCACTTCCAGCATCGCGTTTCCCTCGCTGGCCGCTCTCTTCGTCNAACGAGTCCGCAAAGTCTTACTGCCTGTGCGGGGTTATTCCAGACTCGCGTCGCGGGGATCGTCACGTTTTCGGGGGTGAGTGACGTCAAGCGCGTCGCGACGCCTCGGTAGCGGGCGGGACACCGGCGAAGCACGGCTCCGAGGGCGAGTCTCTGCGGTGTCGGCGTCCTGGAGTGACATCTTCGCTTACCAGCAGCGGATTCACGCCGCGGAAGAATCGCGCGGGTTGGGAATAAGCGTAGCTGTCGTCTGACTGTTAGGACATAACGAGTTCCGCTACGGCAGGTCACCGATCTTCGCGTCAACAGGTAGGTAGCCGAGAAATCCGCGCAATATTGAAGCTGCAGACTAAACTCCGATATGTTTTATGCTCGCCTGACTCCCGCTATTGTTCGACAGCTATTGCCGCACTTCTCCACGTTGCCTGTCGCCAGTGGCAAAGGCTCTAACGGCTGAGCAACCTATATCACACATGTAAGTGACACCTTGTATTTGTCAATTGCCTGTAAAATCACGGATCGAACTGCGCTCGAGTGGGCACAGGGCGGAGAAGTCCAAAATGTTACGCAGTAAAAGGAATAGTCGAGCGTGCAGAGGTGAAACATACACTTACTCCTCGAACTCCAGCCATTCGCCTATCAGCGCCTGGTAACTTACGTAACAGCCAGTAGCCTAACCAATAGGGAACCTCTCGCTGCACGCGGTAGCCAATCAGGCTCGAGGCCAGTTGCCAGAGCTTCGCACAGTTAATGAGTCCAAAGGGTACGCGCACTTCAAAGGAGCCGTCTCTCTGTGTGTTTACCTACAGTGTGGTGTGAGCGGAGACCGGGCAGGCTATCGGGAGCTACGCTGTAGTTAGGCGAGTGAGGATGGCGCCTGGACGCCGGACCGGAAGTGGCGCGCACGCGAGGGTGGGTCCGGCGCTGTGAGGGAGGCTGGACTGAACTGAGCACGCCACGGCGTCTCTCCTCACGAAGGGTGGCAGCTTCGCCCGTCGGCCGCCAGGGGCGCGCGCAAACACTGCCGCCCGATCGAAAATAGTTCATGCCCGCTCTGGTTGGTTCGCGCCTTCTACCCCCCACCCGCCTGACTTCCTATCAAAACCAACCTTGTTCTACTTCGTCTTAAACAAGGAAATTTTATTTAAAAGTTATTTCTGCTATGGTATTTCCGAATAATGGAATTTCGCTTAACCCCATTTTGCGTAACGTTGTTTTGCCAAATGGTCTTCTGCGTAGCATTATTTGTCTAGCGGCGTTTTGCCAAACGGTATTTTGCTTAATGACGTCATGCCTACCATTTATTTGCCTTGCTGCATTTTGCCTAACGACGTTCTGCCTAACAGCGTTTCGCCTGGCTACGATTTGTCTAACTACATGTTTCTTGATGGCATTTTGTCTAAAATATTACTTTCTGGAGAACTGTTTTCGCAAACGGCTTTTTGCCCAAATGACGTCTTGTATAAGGCAGATAAAACGCCATCAGGCAGAACTCCGCATACCCGTCATCAAGTCTGTCTTCGAACCACCTGCTGCCGATCTGGTGCTCAAACCCCACAGTCCAAACGGTCGCGAGCTGCCAATGGTTTCGGGTCACATAGGTGTTGTGACATTTCGCCATTGCAGTTTACATAGCACTTTGTCGAGAGTTACTTTTATATCATGACTTTCAACGTCTATAAACTGTTCAGTTATTTACGTTGTTAAAAGTAGGGTACCCGGCATGAAGCGAAAAAGCTGGATGGCAGAATTTCCTGTTAAACGCCTTTTCGAGTAAATTACTTCTCGGCCAAGACAAACGTCCTCGCGTAAAGGGCACGGATCTTTCATTAGTCNAAAAGTGGGAGTTCTTTGAGACGAGTAGCAGAGATCTCTGCTACGATACATACGAAAGAGAGATGCCACGAACGAAGGTGCCGAGGCAGAAAATATAAGTATAGGATATGTTGCTCATAACAAAGTGTTTTCGGAAGATCAAGAACATCTACTCGCCAAATACCTCATCCGTTGTGCAGATATATACTTAGGTCTTTTTACTAAAGAGGTAAGAATGTTAGCATTTGAACTAGCCGTTAAATACACCTTAAAGATACCTCCACTAAGAAGTTGTTTTGTTTGATTATGTATTATTTTACTAGCTTCGTATTTATTTTAAATACGATGTTAACTTGAAAATGTTAAATTTTAATAAAGTGATTAAAGAAGACTGTTTAAAATGTTACTAAAATGGTGCCATATTAATCTTAAATAATGTTAAAGTACTCACATAAGATTTCTTAGTAATAAAACTGATTGAAATGCGTGCATTATGTATTATTTGTGTATGTTTCAACTGACCCCCATCACTGCTACAACCACCCTTGACATGGGGTCAGTTGTAACAGTTGGCGCACGTTCTGTGAAACGTCTCCTGTCTGGCAACTACTGCATCTAGGCCTATAATTTTAATACAAATTTGAAGACAAATGAGTACTCTTCCATGTAAAGCGACTTATGTGTTGTTTACAGCCAGAATGGCAAAGCTACGAGCGATCAAAGTAAAATTGTTACAACCGTACCCAGTCTACCCTACTCAAATGCTTGATTGTCACTCGCTAACAGAAACGAACAAACATTTCAATTCCGCTGCAGACTAGGGTATCTGTGTAACTTTAATAAACTTATCTCTCAACAGGTATAAAACTTTAGTCCAAACAATGTTAATTTATTTGTTTGACCAAATTAACGGGCCTTTATAGTTATATCTTCCACCTAATAGTCATAACTTTAGTTCAGCGTAAATACTTATAATAACAAAGTAGTAATATAATATTCAGATACTATACATAAGAATTGTAGTAGTTTTTCGTTCTATCAAACAATTAAAATAAAAGAGATACAAGATCATTATTACTAAATATAAACATAATGAAAACAATCATCAGTTCAAATGAATGAAAGTTCCTTTCATGATTACGTAAATGCTTATTACATAATTATCAGACTTCGTAACATACTTATAATTGAACAATAAGTTTACCAACGAATATGGAGACTAGAAAAATTTGTCTAAGAACTGAACCGATGGCAGTAAAAAGATTAAAATTTATTTTAGTAATATAGCCTATCTACTACAAGTACCTAAACTATTTTTTGTATATGCAAACGATACTAATGTAAGATTGTAAATGATCAGGATACTCAATCAAAATCATATTTTTTCACCTAAAGATAATCACAAAATTGGAAACAAAGGAACTTATTTTGTGTAAACAATGGTTTTCAAAGTGCGCAAAACATTTACTAGTAATGCATTGAAGGACGTTGTGTCAGGACGGGTGAAACTCCAAGCAATTTTCAAAATATGCACGCAATATTTTTGAAAATTTAAAATTTTAGGTAATGTATCGTGAATCTGAAAAATAATTACCGCTTTACACACATATACAAATTAATCACGTGTTAATTTTGACAAGTTAAGCTTAACATTTATAATTGAATGAAAAAATTTACCAATTTCGGTGTTGTGTGTAGTCGTATCTTCATTATGTGTCGAGGGATAACGAGGCATTATGTTAACCAAGAACTACCTAATACTGTCGGCGATAGTGCAGATTGAAATGTAAAGCCGTGAGGCACGCGTCCACATAATAGGGGTATTGTGTGACCTTTCACTGCGATCGCCGTGTCCGTTCTCGTGTCGCTGGAAGGGAGGGGTGAAAAGAGACAAAGGGAGACAAACATAAGCACGAATTATGTTATCCTTTGTACGTAAACAACAATTTATCCTCGCATATAAAAGTAGGCATTTGCTGGGATCAACTCTCAAAACCCATGTTGTGGGGCAGACACAAAAAACTAACGCACATAACGTGCCGGCGAAAACAAGAGTATAGATGAGACAAGAGTGTTAGAGCAGTTAGGTAAAGAATGAAACAAAACTTGTATTCATAAATATATACGCATTTATATACTGAAACAAGTGAAGAGACGGAGATGTACACATTTAATACTCTTATATCTGGTTTTTAAGCTTACTTTCCGAAGGAAAGAAAGACTTATGACCACTTTCCTGTCTGTGTGACTGTGTGTGTGTCAATGTGTGTGTCTGTGCGTGTGTGTTCCCCCATCCCCTTTTCAGTTTTTAAACGCTTAGACAGAATTTCGCCAAAATTGGTACACATATAGTAATTAGTACTTAGTACTCAGTACTTAGTAAGGACACCTTACCTTATAGTTTTCAACCACGTCGGGCACTTAATTAAAATTTGGCGGTCATTTTTAAATTTGACTGAGAAAATATGACATATCTCGGGAACCATTCAACGAATTTAAACCAAAATTTGTATGCTGGCAGAGCATCGTGTAACCATTACATTCTAAGATGGGTATTGTTGTTGGTCTACCATTTTGGAAAATACCATCAAATAAAGAAATAACGATTGTTTAATTATATCTCAAAAACTATTAAACCAATTCTTACCCAATTTTACAGGTAATAAGTACTATGGTAGACCAAGTAAACGTAATTGAATTAACTTGACTAGGTATTTGCCTTAAAAAACGGCAGCTACACAAATATTTTAGGTTTATTTAGAATATCTGTTATACCATTTAACCAATTTCGACCAAATTTTGTATAATGGAAGTATTTATAAGGAGAATCATAAAAACCAACACATAATTACTTTTGCCGGCCGTTTTGTAAGATAGCAATTAACGAACAAATAAATTTATTACGTCATATCTTAGTAAAAATTTGCCAATTCCTACCCAATTTGGCAAGCATGTAGTAGTGATCCAGATGATGTTAAAAGATATATTAAAAGCATGCCAGACACTTACTTTCAAAATGGTGGTCATATAGTCATTTTAAATTTCTAATGTTATATCGTCGGAACCATGCAATCAATTTAACAGAACTTTGTATGCTGCCAGTAGATATTACAACTATCAACTGTATGAACATAGAGCATCTTTTGTTATCCATTTAGTAAGATAGCACCATGAGAGTGGAAATCGTGCCACACGATGCCTCTGGTCAGCGGATTTTCTCGGGGCTCTCCCGTTTCCCTCGCCCTTGCATTCCGGCGCTGCTTCATACTTACCTCACTTCACCCTCATCTACTTTTAAGATCCCGATGTTAAGAGCCGCCCAAATATCTCCTTCATTCAAGAAGGGTAGTCATAACAATTATTAAGTTTGCACGTAAAAAAATATTGGTACTAATGATAACATTTTTTTCAATAATCGATTTCACGTAAAACAATTTTAGTTCTAAAAATTAAAACTTTCAGGGCTGAAATTCATGATCACATAATAAATTATTAAAATTGTTTCTAAACAATACTACAATATGTTGTTATATACAAATACAGTAATATTGCAATGGTCTCTTAACAAAATCGTTTTTACAAAAGTTGTTTTCTGAAGCATCTATTATGGAAATACGCTATAATTTTTTATCAACCACTGTGACGTACACATTAATTTTTCTTTCCAAGAGTTGTAAAATAGAAAATTTATTGCGTGAAAAGAACGTAAGAATTTCTCAAAACATCTCATATTTTGTAGGCTATGGAAAAGGTTGCAACGAATCCATAGCACAAGAATCAACAAATAATAAAACAATTGATGTAAAAGCAGCAACAAATAGCATTGGCCAGGGAAAGGTACTGTATTTACATTTGCTAGTTTTTGGACTTGAACATCATCGACCCTGATTTCACCTGCCCTCCAAAATGTCAGACGTGGACGAGTATACTCGGGATAATGCGTTAAGGAGTTGAAAATTGTTAAAATATTTGACGAGTATAATCGGGATAATGCGTTAAGGGGTAAAAAATGTATTATTAAAACATTTAAGTAATTAAATTATAGCCGAATATATTGCAGTGATATACGATATACACATTTTTCTTTCATGTGCAACATAAATTCTTACTTTTCTGATCATTGTGTTTGTATGTCTACTTCATGTTATCGCGTCCTGAACTGTGTACAGTTAGGTGCAGTGCACCATTTTATGTCACTGTATTTCTATCTTACGATAAATAATAACCTATTGCTTTCTTGTGCACGTTAAGGTAAGAGAGAATCTTAAAATAAATAGTGAGGAATCAAGCAAGTTCTTTGTAGGAGCTTTGCCACAATTTTTGTCTAATTTGGTTTCGAAATAACATGAGTAAACGACTAAGATTAAACCAACTTACATTAAAAATATAAGTAAAATACGCTATAATTTTGAGGAACGTTTTCAGGTGGCATATTTTATGGTCGATGATGCACGATCCGTTTCTCAGGCGTCTTAAAATAGGTTCATACGAGACGAAAACTGTGCCGGCGTTTCGAGACTTTTACAAGCCTGAAGGAAAGGGTCTTGCAATTTCAATATTTCAACAGAAATGAACTGGTTGATACTGATCTGCAAAGAGAAATTTTGTTCTCACATAAAGTCCATGTATATGGGCGGGTTTATCGTCCTCGGGATCGACATAAAGGGATACAAGTCGTATTACATTGCGCCATAATATAGTATGGCCGGCCAAGGTAAATACCTGAAGGAGCCTTATGCACAAATATTTAGTGTCTACTCGGTTT
>NQII01016975.1:0-11423 GCA_002778355.1 Clitarchus hookeri
ATTGTAAATTATTTTCATAAATTTAACTTTTAGCACACCTATAATATGTTATGCGAATATTTTCTCAGATACAAGAATAGAAAAAAACGGCTTATTTGATTAGATGAAGTTTTTTTTAAATAAAACTAACTTTGTAATTCATTCAGAGAAGAAAAACGCACATTCTTAAGTAAAAATATAAATTTAAATTTTTAATTAATTAATTTAGCCATTAAAGAAATATACTACTGTGACGTATTTTACACTAAAGAAAATATAAACACTTATCTTTCACATGAAGCCCAAGCCATATTTTTCCAACGATTTTGGAAATCTGTACAGTAAATTTTAAAGTGTTCTGCATTTATTGTGTTGAGGGTTGCATCACTATAAGGAGATCCACTTTACTTCTACCTTAAGGTAGAAATAAAGTGGATCTTCTTATAGTGATGCAACCAGCAACACAGTAAATACACAACTTTTTAAAAGTACTGTAGAGACTTCCAAAATCACAAGGATAATATAGCTTGAGTTTCATATGAAAGATAAATGTTTATATTTTATTCAGTGAAAAATATGTCACCGAAGTACGTCTCTTTGATGGGTAAGTTAATTAATTAGTAACGAAAATTTCCATTTCTTACCCAAGTATGGGCGTATTTCTTCTCTGGAAAAATAACGAAATTTATTTTATTAAAAAAAACCTCATCTAATTAGGTTAACCGGTTTATTCTATCATTTTCATTAGAAAATATTTGCATATCATTTTATAGGTGTGATAAGTGTTATGTTTATGAAAATAAGTTTAAATACACATTACACCTGTTGACTGTATTATTTATTTTTAAAATGAAAAATAACGTCAAATACAGCATTTTTTTTCGCACAAATACAAAGACACCAATGTATAATTTCATATGAATCAATCGCAGTAACAATAACCTGTAAAATAACCGTACAATCTTGGAAATACATAAGAATTCTCTAATATACCTAGGAAGCTGCTGCCTTCGTAGCACAGTGGTATAAAGTGGAACTACGTGAGATATCGAAATATGAATGAACAGGGAGGGCGAGGTGACGATGTGCACTATAACAGGCCTGGTAATGGGCTGTGAACCGTTGGAAGAGGACTGAGCACCTGCCTACCAGCAGAGGCAGAGAGGACGCGTGTCTACCTGTGTTTCTGGCTATCGCTACGAGCATTTGCTGCTGCCTATAAAAATGACAGTGATGAGAGTAATGCGATCATGAGCAACCGACGATTGCAGGTCGATGTTATTATGCCTGTTTCCATGCAGCAAACAAATATCATTTTATTATGTAAATCGCACACATTTTTAACTCAACTCAGTTTGAAATTGAATTTTTTATGTGTAATTACCGGAAACTTACAATTATGGAGATTTGCGTAAAATACAATAAAATTTAGGTACAACACACAACAAAATCTTTATTGTATGTACTTGTCTATACAATGGCATTTGAAAGGAAAGGTTATGTGTAAAATCGATGAAAATGTGATTTAAAAGAAATGATATTTGTGAACGATTGATTAGATTTTCATTTTATTTTTTACGAAATTTATGGAGAAAAAAAAATAATTTTCTGTAAGTCTTCCTTAAACTCACTTTCATCATAGAGCTGCAACTAACTGCACAACAAATGCATAGCTTAACAAACTATACTAGAGCAGCTGTCATAATTGAAAAGAAAATAAGTTGTATTTTATTTATTGACTGTATTATATGTGATAGATTAATGCACGTATTTAATTAAAGTCATGGTATTATAGCCTGAAAGTATTGTAAACCTATTACATATCTGATATGACAAATATTTTTGTAAAATTTAAAATTTTTATTTGTAATATACGAAAATTTAAAATAACTTCAAGTATCCTTATTTCATGTAAGAATATAGACGTTACTATTTACTTCTAAAGAAAAATTTTTGGAGAAGATAAAGTGACCAAATACATATATATTCTGTTCAAAGAGAAACTGAATATGCCTTATTTTCATTTCGAGCTGCAATCTTTTGTCCACTGGAAGAAAATACGTCGAATAGTCCGCATGAACAGCCTGACTGNTGCCTTTTTTTTCATTTCGAGCTGCAATCTTTTGTCCACTGGAAGAAAATACGTCGAATAGTCCGCATGAACAGCCTGACTGTACGGAAATGGTCGGACAAGCATTTGAAGTTACTTTACTGTATTACTAGGTGGAAGGGACTGTATGGGGGTTACGCACACTGATTAGTCTGGCCAGCACAAATCTCGCTACTCGTTCTGCAGTCCGGTTCAGGTGTATGGCTGCAAGGTGTGTTGCGATCAAGTGCTTGCATACTCTACAGTGGTTGTGCGATCAAAAAAAAAAAAAAGAATGTGGGCACACCAGAAACGTCCAGTTGAAAAAGGCATGAGGTTTTCCTTCAAGAAAAAGGAAAACAGAAGTGGCTTGTTCCTTAATATCCTTAAGAAACACCTGTTAGGTACAACATAATACTTGTTACTATACACAGTTATTAAAAAAAGTGTGTGTTTGTGTGCACGCGCATGTGCACGAGAGAGAGAGAGGGAGAAAAAAAGGGCGTGGGAAAGGGTGCATTCACGATATCGTGTATACACAAACGCTCACAAACACACAGAGAAGAGTTGAAGCCGTACTGCTGGTGTTGGATATGTAAGTATTTATTACCCTTGTTGTATTGCAGTTTATCCGTGCAATATCGTAGTAGTACACCAGGGTTATTCATTACAGGGTCGAAAAATCTACCAACTTCGTGAGTTAGGACCGGGCAAGGCATGCGTACATGAAGTTATAACTAGTGAGTTAACGAGTGAAACAAAAAACTTGGAAATGCAGATGTAACTGGAAAGTAATTTCACTAATACTGTTAGTTTGTAATTTTTTAATGATTATGTGATATGGTTTACAGTAAAGTAATAACTTTTGGAATAAAAAATCTGTCCTTAACTGCACTATATTTAAGAAGACACGCTGTGACCGGTATGGTCTCTGTAGAGTTGGGAATGAGTTAATATAAATAGTTCCATATTTCAACGTCGAATCACAAGTGTAACATTTGAATCAGCGGAAGGTGATTTTTAATTTTCTTTATGCGCGTTAGTATACGAGTAAACACGTTAGCAACATATACACACGCATGCCATTTTTCCCGTTAAACTTGATTAATACATGAATAATTTGATGAGGTCCATGACAATGCCGATTTTACATATGCACATAAAAATAGATCCTTAGCAGGTATTTCAAAAACCAACGCGGTGCGTGTATTCCGCCAACATTGTTAAACGTGGGCAGAAAAAGAACAAAGTGCTGTTTATTATGGAACAATTTGCCCATACGTAAGTCCTGATTAAAATATGATGCCTCCATCCATTCTCACAGTCAGACAAAAGTCCCGTATATAAGTAAATATAAAGAGCGAAAGGAAGTATACAGAAATACACTTTTAGTCTCTTTACATATAGGTTCCACACTCAATAAGACGAGATTCGACTTACCTCATAAAAATGTTTTCCATTAAATAAAGAACATTTTACCTAATGTTTTGCTTCCAACAGCCGTTCTACTGCGATTTCAGAGATACCCACACACGTGAAACACTTGTGCTCATTCATCCGTTTTAAACGCATCGAACTCTTTTCAGTGAATCTCTAACAATAAAAGGTTTATTTTAGGCCACTTCATATTACCCACACATACGAGTATTAAAAAATAAAAGACCAAACAATCCGGAAAAATTACACCCAACAACAACAAATTTTTCCGCAAGTCAAGGGAAACCCAGACGCCATACATGAAGCCGTGCTCACAGTTGACAAAGGTAGTTTTATGGATGCCTTCACATTCCCTATAATATGGACGAAAATTGCTGTGGGTTGCCGCCGTAAATTTCCCGACAAAAATTTCTAAACGATACGACACAATGCCGTCCACCATGTGGTGTACCTCGTTTATTGGGATGTCCCAATATGTTCACCTTTCACCGCTTGTCGGACAAAAACGGACTGAAGTCAGAACACTAGAAGTATCATTTGAAATATGTGTGGTCTGTTCTTCCCGTTTGGAAATAGGTTTTGATTTCGGGACACTGGAGTTTTAGAGAAAGCTGCAATGCTATTGTTATCAGTAATAAACAGTTTAATTTGTTTTTTTTTATTATATGCTGTTAGATGTCGTAAACATCAGTAACGTTCGTTAAAATTGGAAAAAAAATTTTTCTCCTGAACGCTTTTAACTTTGCAGGCAGAAACAAATCGTTTCGTCTTAAAGTGGCCAGACACAAATTTTTACACATACCGGCCAGATGTTTGCATCCGAAGGAAGTATAACACTTGATGCATGTACAGTTATTTACGTGTATGCACTCATATACTGCATATATAAATGAATTACTAAAGTTATGAGTGCACTATACCCGCAAATCGTGTTACTACATGGCGAGATGGATGTGCTGTGTAATTTTTTAACTAATTTTACAATTATAAGAGTGTAATGAACGAATGCATTTTGAAAACAAAACTTCTCAATATTGTGCCATGCTTCAAGATGAAACGTACAGGATAATTATGTACAATGTTGTAGATAATACTTACCGCACATATACGTTTTCCACCGTGAGCCCGAGCAAATGTTTCTTTACAAATTCTCTCTCTATCAAAATGCCTTCCGGATTCGTGAATCTCGGTGCCGACAAGTGACGTATACAAGACTATACGTGTTCGAGTACATGGGGAGCTGACGAGAAGGCAAGGCTAAGGGCTGGTTTATAAAAATCGCAATAACGCAACACTGGCAAAATCGCAACGACGCAAAATATAAAACTCTGAGATTTTTAGGTAGGTGCCTTTTACAAAAGTCGCAAGAAACTTTTTTAAACTGGTGCCTAAAGTTTTCAGAGTTCACTTTCTTGCGTCGCTGCAATTTTGCAAATGTTGTGTTACTGCGTTTATTTTATAAACCTGGCCTAAGGAATGCCTTTCCCCTCCTGCGTGTATTCATACAGTATATATATATATTACTAGTACAGAGTGTAAACTCAATGTTACCCAATGGGCAGGTTTTTTGTCGCAATCGCTATGAGAGAACGCAAACTAGACAAACACAAAATCGAATTCGTTGCTCCTTTAAAAATTTTATTTAGGCGCAGATCAACTCACTTGTGATACTTACAACTATTTTACGCCCTGCAGCTCTGACTGGCGGCAAGTTCCCGTTATGCGCGGTCTGGGGTGACCCACCTCGTCCCTCCCCGGTCAAGACTGGTTGACATGCTTCCTGCCTCGTCTCCCTCCTCTTCACAGGGCATTTTACATGTGTAGCCAAGGAATGATTGACAGCGTCGAGACTTGGCTTGACTGGTGTCACAGCCCCTCTTCCTTCCACCTGCTGGAGGAGCCGACAAATATAGGAAAGGCGCAAGAATATTCTGGCAATCAGGACCCTCGGCGAAACCCGAGACTCTGCAAAATTTCTAGATGACGGCCTACGACCCTATAAATACAAGCCACCGTGGGAGTGCGGAGAGTCTGAGTAGAAGCCTTTTGGCTTAGTACGGGAGCGAAGTCAAATGCGACACGACGGCAGATCAGATGTTCGTGGTAAGAATGGATGAGAGGGCGTGAAACCCAACGAGTGAAACCTACTGTGCGTGAGGGCGCTCGGAGAACTCTATAAAATCGCGGACTGGTGGGACATGGATAGGTAATACGGATTTTATTGTAAACTAGCTTACCCGGTCACACGTTGCTGTGGCATATATGATTTTGGTTCTATTCATTTCTGTAAAATTAATTGAAATAAGTATATGTATTTTCAAAATCTGTATTATTGAGGTATTTGTTTGTTTACTATGTTTTTATTTTTACCATCTTCCACGCGTATGAATAAGTTGGATGGTTTTCCTACTCTACACCATGGCATATATAATTGGTAGTGCGAAAAACATTCCGTTTTTAAATCTATTCCGCAAATTTGCAATGACTGCCCTTGAGCTTTATTTATTGTCATTGCAAACGCCAATCTGACTGGAAACTGCGTTCTTTTAAAGTGAAAGGGAATTTATGATTAAATAAGAGAAAAACAAACTGAAATGTTAAAACAGACAGCTGTCAACAAAGACGCTTCCTGACGCGAAAGCATGGTAAAAATGAGCTTTTTGCAGATTTTTGTACCTTTGCAGGTAATACAGATAAAAATGAAAAGTGTACAAACACTCGTCGGAACGAAAGGAAGGTTTATAAAAAACCAGAATGAAAATTGGTAGATTTTTTCGGGAGTTATATGCGTCCGAAATAACGGGCACACCACACACACACACACACACACATATATATATATATATATATGTGTGTGTGTGTAGTGGAACTGTCAAATATGGACACATAATTAATAAGGGAATAGGTTTTGATATACTGTCTATTGGGACTGATTTATAATTGTAAATTTGATTGATTAAAGTCAGTAATTGTAAACAGCAAGTTATATAAATTTATTGTAAAAAGTTGAGTCGAAAAAAATTTGGGGAAAAAATTATTTAAAAAAATATTAATTTACATTTTGCTGCGCTGTACCAAATGTTTTCAAATTAATATAATTCAGTGAATCCATTTCCAAAGAGTTATCATTACAAAATAATAGCGGAGGAACAAAGGAACATATTTGGGCTGTACCCTACAAATTTCTAAATTGTTATTACTTATTGCCATATGGTTTATAGGAAATTGTACATTTAGTAATTTACAGTTTATTCTATTTCACGAAAGAGTGTACCTTTCTGACAGCCAGTGTCTAGTGATGTATCATAAATGATGTGAACAACATTCCACCTGGAACAACAAATATCAGCCGATGCCGATCACCTTACCTTTATTAAATATAGCCCCTTGAAATATTTTTTTTCAGACTAAAATAGGTAACATACACTACTTCTACATTCATGTCACCTCTAATAACGGCCCCCTTCCAAATTCCTAACGTAATGTTCAACAATTTGTGGCCAACGTGACGTCATCGCACAAAGAACTCGTGCTCTTGGCCGCGTTGCAGTCAGTGCAGAAGATTGGCCGGAAGAAGAATGATGCAGGCTTCACACAGATGTGACTTCTTGTAGGGGTAGGAAATTCTTGTTTGCTCATACTGCGCATTGAAGAGGTATCGTAATGTGGCCAGTTGAGTACGCATGTTGCGAAGCATAGCCATGGGCGCCATGCCTGCTGCGGTACGGCAACAGACTCCATGTATTTAGGTTAGCATGAAGGAAATTGGCGAATTGCTGTAATATACCAGGAAAACAAAAAACATTACTATGGATATAATGACAACAATCATAAATTGTTTTTCATTATGTATTTATTAAATGTTTGATAATATCTTTCAAAACATTATAAATAAAAACAAATTTTTTTCGATATTTTAATTTAAGTTTTATGTAAGAATGGATACAATCCCGAACTGATCATCATACCCTTTTCTTTCTTTTAATTATTAGTGCCTTACGGAAGCTTCACGAAGTATCTCGCAAGCGTGTATATTTTGTTTTCAGCATTACATGTAGGCGTACTGTTTGTTAATTTTAATACAATTTTTACTCTCTTCAGCAAACACACCCTCTGCTTTTATTGTACAGTACTCGCCCACAAATTTACTAGAGAAGGATCAAATATTATGTCATGTATAGTCTTAGTGGTTCATTCTCTTCTTTAGTTGTATTTTTATTCAACGACAAAATAAGTAATATAATTTTATTTCACATTAAAATACTTTCGAACTAGGTGGCTGCCATTTTTCAATCAGCGAGAAAAATTACAACTCTAGATTATTTAGGGTTGTTTACTTCCTGTTTACAAACTAAAGTTATTTCGTACGTACAAAGTTCAAGACACGTTTTAAATGCTTCGATATAACGATTTAAAAAATGTCTTCAGGCTTATTTAAAAAATTTGAAAGAATGAAAATTTTACATTTGATTCAGTACCTTATTTGGTGTTGTCATCTGGGTATGTCGGAAATGTCGTTGGTTGGAAACATAAATGCGTACATGGTATATGTATCTATATATGCAAATATAAGTCCATGAAGGTAAATACTGGTATTGCGCACACCTGACACATAACAGTACACATAAGAATACACATAACACATAAGACTAACTCTTCAAGAAGAGTGAGGTATGTGAGGAAAATTAACATGCTATAAAAATACTGCTTCTTCCCGCGCCTTACAAAACTGAAGATTGGCGTTCTCGAGCACGAATTACTTACCAAAGCCTTCCACAAAGTCTTTCCAAATTCCATTTAAAACTTTTCAAAAATGTGGAAACAAGAAAAAATGCAGTTTTCGCTAGGCAGTGGAAACGTAATTTAGTTGATTTATAAGAGTCACCTGATTTAAGTAAATTTTTAAATTTTCTGTCTACAGCAGTTTTGTAAGGCTATTGTGCTTTAAACCGTTTACGTAAATCACCGCCTGCTTTTCATACAACGTAAAAGTAACTTAATGAACAAATATGCTAACAAATTTGAAAGTAGTTACCTGTTACTTGTTTCGTCTTAACACAAATTTTGTTTTTAAGTCTGTCTTATTTTTTGAGGTATAACAGCTACATTTGCACCTCACCAAATAAGTACATTGGAAATTGTAAACCATTACATTAGTTACTCATTACTATGCCCAGGGCAAATAAATATATTTTCTATAGATCAGAGGTAAACGAAAATTACGAGGAATACTATTTATTTATGAGTCTTTTGTTTGGTGGCGAAGTTGAGGCAGCAGCCTTGTCTTACTTTTACATTTTTAAACCCCAATATAAACTTTCTAATTATAGTGGACAAAGGAAAAAAATAGTGTTACGTACAATAACTGCAATACAAAAAGTTCCAGAAGTTTGTTGTGATAAATTTTTCAGAACCTTATTATAATGCTATTTTACTCTTATATATACAGATAAAAATTATGGCAGTTTATATTCGTATGTTTAAGCTAACACAAGTAATATAGGTTGCTTGTTAAATAGCCCTAGCAATTTAAAGTGTAACACTTGCATGTTACATTAATAAAAAATTTTTTTGTGCACAATTTTTTCGTGTAGGGCGTTATCGTCACTTATACAGTTCATGAAATAAAATAATTCGTAGCCACAAAATATTTTGTGAAAAATTTTATGTAAAACGCATATCAAAATATTACCAAAATACATATTACCACAACGTTTAAAGTTAATTAGATAATTAGACGGAAAAACCCGGCCGATGTTTTTTAAAAAACATTTTCACTACATTTCTAAATACCAAACATTTTTTTGCTAACATTATATTATTGCGGAACAAGATATTTGGTGCAAACATTATGCACTAACACCGTGAAAAATAACAGAATTCTAGGTTAATTTACGGGAATTAAACACTGCCAATTAAAGTTTCATTATCAAATGATACTGCCATAATTTTATTTACAAGTAAAATTGGCGAATCTTAAATGCTCCCAACCTATGTAATCAATAGTGAAAGGTTTACAAAAATGTATTATTGGCTTTTCCAATGTGCATATCTTCTATACCGGCATATGTGTTGTCATACACATGAGTGGAGTACTGCTAACCCAAGACCACGAGAGGAGAAGATTGGGCTTTCTCGCCTGTTTCGAGTAGCGGTACCCCGGATGGTGGCACGTGATGTCACTGCGTCGCAGTGCTCCCCCGAGTCTTGGGGCCATTGATTGTTAGTTTCGGACAGCGGTTTAACTCAAACTGGGGACCAATTATTGTAACTATCGATATTATTCCTCTGGAAGAAAGACGTCATTCCGCTATCGGAATGCCTAGAGCCAATTTTTTAACACTCGATAGCGGAATTGTATACCGGAATCGGTCCAGGAATCGCCATTTGTCTACAGATTTGTCTTTAATCCTTTGTATGATGTAGGAAACTTGGAAATATACTCGCGCGTGGTTTAATATAAATAACATTAACAAAGGAATGTAAAATTGTTACCAAATATCAATTTACCAAGGCGTTTACATATCTATGAAAAAATCATGTAAACAAAGTTAAGTTGGTAGGTGAAACTGATAGAATTGCTAAGAATATCATATTAAATATTATATGAAACTGCTAAAACATAAAATATATAACGAAATTAATTTTCCACGAAAAGCTGTAGTTGTGAAAAGTAGTTAGTACTGTTAATCAAAATGTAATAAATTTGTTTTAGAATGCAAACATTAATGAAAAATATTTTATAGTTGACATCCATAGCTGGAATGTTAGCAAAAATTTTGTAATGGTATATTTACACCCGAAAAATATAAATTGTTATAGTGTTGCTTTTTAATTTGCATTTTATCATTTGTTACAGTATGGTAAAGCGTTTTACTGTTCTTTCGTGAATAAAGTTACCATAAAGTTTTTAACTATAAATGTTTCTTAAATATATTCTTAATACTAAACCTATATCTAGCGGCAATATGAGATAACGCTTTAACGTGTTCTTTCATGGGCTATGTTATTTTATTGGCAAACATTAGCATAGTTAAATCAATACAAGTTCTTTTAGGGAAAAAACAAATCTGCATGATAAATAAGTGTTCCTGTGGATTGCCAATGTCTGACTTCATTATTTATAATATATTATTTAATTGTTTTATCGCCACTGTAGATAGTTAGTTTTTTTAAAAGAGTTGCAATAATTGTCCCAGATTATTTACAAATAAATAAAAGACATATAAATGTATTTTAAAGCAAATTTTTCTACTACAACAGATTTAACATGATTGGTTCAACTTCGGTGACGACACACGAAATGCAACGATGTGAAGTTATAAAATATAATCTTAAAAAATTCGATACATTTAATTTCGATAGTTACTAGTCTTCTCAAAAATTCACATTTTGGCATCGTAACACTCGCTCCAGAAATGGAAGTATCAGAAAAGTCCGCTAGAGGATTTATTCCGATAGTTTAAAAAAATTGGGCCCATGTTTAATTTGACGTGACTAATATTTATCAATTATATTCAGCTAATTCCTGGAAGATATTTTGCGGAATGATTCCATGCGCATGAAACGCGATGGTTATGTAACTTTTTCTTGCACAAGCTAATGAAGATTTTATTTTTATGTAAATCTCTTTCGTGACAGCAATATAAATTTATCAAAGAAAAGAATATGTTCGTTATATATTGCAAAACACTAGCTGTACCAATGTGCAAACGAGTATTAGATACAAGTTTTACCCTTAGCTGCAGTCTCGACTGGCGAGGACCAACCTCCCTTTGTTAGCAGTCCTGCCGGTAACCCTCAAACACATTGTTGTTATCGCAGAGAGTAATCTGCTAGAAGCAACGGGTCTTTAGAGAGGCGGGCGGATGTCGTGACCTGCTCACTGACACTCCCTGGTGGTTTTGAGAATGGATTA
>NQII01016977.1:2483-14144 GCA_002778355.1 Clitarchus hookeri
GCTTTCCGAGGGGTTGTCGAGGGTGTGGAAGGGCACGCCAAACACGCGCTGCAGTGTGCCGGCAACGGACAAACCAATTATCGCTAAACGTGTCTCATCACCGACATTTCTGTGAACAACGGCAATCCTGAAGGGTAGGTGATACGTGGTGTAAATCAAATTTACTGTTAACTGCGCAAATAGGCAATCTGAAATTTTATTTTGCTGAATTACTGTTGAACAGCAAGCACCACTGCCTGCTCTGCGTTTTACATAGGAAATTTCTCTCGCTCATGCCAACGTTGCAATTATTACATGCATTCCATCTTCGTAATGAAAATTTATGACCAGAGACAAAAAATCAAAGTTAGACATGACAGATGACTACTTAACGAACTTTTTGAAATTCGTACGGTTTAAATTATACCTTTATTTTCCCACGTGGGATTGACATTGTTAAATAATAAGGTAGCATGTGATTACGGTTACAGATGTGAAACTAATCATGTAAGAAAAATAAGTTGCATTTCAAAATAACTGTTAAGATGTTCTCCATGTCTTGACTAGCTTGATTCTTAAATATGGACTCCAAAAATTGAGTTATGGGGGAAAATACGTAAATCCAAGATGGCAAGGAACGGAGTAACGAGTTGGAAATGTTACATTCGGTGTCAAATGATTGTCAGTTAATATAATCTCCAGAAAAATATGTGAGGTAATTTATAATAGTCAACTCGTGGAATGAAACAGGGTCGATGCTTTTAAACACAAGAAGAGAAACCAGTTCGGGAATGTAATAAAAAAAAGTATCACGTAGACCTTTAAGCAAGTCTGAATACTTCCAGGCAGGTGCGGTTGGCGATACATTATGCGGCGTTATTTAGAAACCTGTTCTTGTCATTAACCAGCTCGCGCTCCGGCCTGATTCAATTTTTCTCAATTACCCTAGGTCTAGGTGCTGGTTATTTTAATCTCAAAACTAGTATCGTTAAATGGCACTTAAAGGAACAGTCAAATTTTACTTTAATACCGCAGGTTTCATCTTAATAGTTTCCTTTCGGGGTGTTTCCGAGAAAATATTCAAAGCGATGCGGCTGAAAGTCACGCAAACGCCACTACTTCACACGGACAGGTCGTCGGCTGCAAAACCACTTCGAAAAAAATTAATACTTTAATATTTTATATTTACTTACTTTAATTTGACTATTTTGTAAACGCCTGTTGGCCATCACGTACTTGGCGGAAATACCAATTACAGATTTCTCTTGTTAGATAGTGATGGAAACGTCCGAAAAGTGTTTACTCTCTAACTAAAGGGGTACTCAAGTAAATGTGAGTAAATTTTTATTTACGTAACTTACAAGCTATAATATCCACCTCTTAAGCAAATTAAGTTACATTAAGTTCACTATAGGAAACTTAACCTTATCAAAAATCCTAGGGGTGGGAGGGAGAAAAACTAAACTTCAAACAAACATATTTTTTAGTTTTGTCGGTAGAGGTACGGGAAATTAAAGCATTGACGCATCGTAGGCATCAGTAAGAATTCGATGTGTCTCGAGTATCCTTATGGTTTACACAAGCATGTAACATTGACATCGTTCCGACAACTAAATATAACAAGACAAGGTGCAACTTCCCCACGAACGTAGCGTATTTATTTTTGAGAATAAAAGTTTCTCACGAAATAATACATTTTCCAAATCGCGACTGCCTGAACTTTTCACCAAATTCCGTGATTCTAACTCCTGCCGTTGATTGGACGCATTCACACTTCTACAAGGCATCCAAAAATAACTCTAGCCGAAGCGGCGGTCCACAGATTGTGTATCGATTTGCACAGCCGTCGAAGCTCGCATGGCGCACGCACGTTTGGCTGGAAGCATTTTTCGTGTCCGAGGCGTAGAAGCGTGGACGCAATAAGGGCGACCCAGGTACGCAGATATAATGTCAGGTCGCCTTTACGCGCAAGGCACAAAGCAGTCTTTCTGTAAACTCGCTTCAGCTAGGCTTTCAGTGAGGACAGCATAATTTCGTTATGTACTAATAAAGATNAGCAGTCTTTCTGTAAACTCGCTTCAGCTAGGCTTTCAGTGAGGACAGCATAATTTCGTTATGTACTAATAAAGATATGTTTTATGTCCCTATGCTATGTTAAATACCCCGCTGATAGTTTCGCGCCCAGATAATAATTGTAAAAACACTCTTATTAGTCCTTTTTCACTTTAACAAAAATGCAGTGGAGACCGGAATAGAAAACAAACTATCGACTGTTCACGGTAAAGTGAAGACTTTCGAAAGCCCTGCTTAAGATCTGCTTGCATGCACATAGTGTATTCTTCCGCCGTATGCGAAATTAACACTGCCATGTTCACTTTATTCTTGTGTTGGTCAAGTGAAACGTTGAAATTGTTAGAAAAGTAAAATAGTTTATAAATTCGGCAATTCTTACATTTAAATACATTTAAAAAATAATAATTTCAGCACTTACAAATGTTTACTTAACACTTTTAGTTAGACATTTAGACATGGAACTACTTAACCTACGTCGTTACCAACTTTACAGGGCGCATGCCAGTCAGTGTGCCCGTTAAAATATATAGAGTTAGGTAAAGTGAAATTTTTCAAAGGTTTCCTAAGTGCTATTCGTAAGCAAACACAGCTTAAAAACATTGAACAGTCTTTGAATGACTACCATACGATTGAAGCTCTACGTTCTATTTGGAGGCCTGGGAAAATGGGCCCTGGAAAATAACCAGGATATAAACGATGTTGGCGGCTTTTGTTTATAATTGCACAAGACACGCATACCGTAATGTGTGCCTATTTGAGAATTCATTACGATTACGCGATAAATACGAGACACGGGAGAAGGCGAATCCTGCAAATGTAAAACACGTAGGCACCCGTGTTGATAGGGTTACTAGGCACTCAAAAGGAGGGGGGGAGGGGAAGTACATTTTATTAAAAGTACGACTACGCAATTTAATCAATGCCGAAAGTTATTTATACTGCAGAACTGTAGGTCTTAAATATGTTTGAAAAATAATTTAATGATGTCATATTTCAAGCAGACAATTTGCAAAAGTTTAATTAATAAGAATAAATGATTTTCACAATATAATTTAACCTAAGCAAGTACCTGGGAAATAAACACGCATGCTTAAAAAAGTTTCACAAAACAAAAAATCTGGATGAGAAAGAGGGTGGATTAGGAGGGGTTCCCAATCTTAATTTACATTTCCTATCAAAGAAAACACTGGCGTTTTTAAATGATGAACGAAATGAATGTTGAAAACAGAGTTAAAATTATTTTTCTTGTAAAATAACCACAAAAAAAATATCTAGTACATATAGGGTGCATTTTACCAGGCCGGAAAAGCCGGACATTTTTGTTCACGATAAGAAAATCAGACCAGACGCAAAAAAAAAAAAAGTACCCCGGTGTGGTTATGCCGGGGACACCGCTGTGGGTTTTACGTGGCTACTTCTGAATTAGCGGGTAATATTTTCTTTCTATGGTGTGGAAATTAAATGCCGGATATCCATTTAGTTACTTTACGACTTAAATGGATAGATATAGGCGAGACCTCTCGTTTGGCACCAAAATCAGCGTGCCAGCACATCGTGGTCGCGAGATATACTGCCAGGAAATTTTCGCTCACGCCCAAAGTGGTCGCAGGTCGCCGCGGACCCCCATCCGCGCCTCACGCATGCGCGGCGACACGGCCACGCTCGCATCACAGTATCATGCCCGATCGAATGAGACCACATTTCAATCGTGTTATTAGCCACGACGTTACAGTGTCGGAACCGATCACCCTGCAAACTTACAATCGTTGTTGCCGCCCTGATTTGATTTTAAAGACTTATTCACGTCAAAAGTGCTTGTAAAAAAAAAAAACATGTGCGTCTGAGATAGTTCATTCACGGTTACTTCCAACTTTTCTACTTCCAGGATATTCACACCGACTCATGAAAACAAAGATTAGATTATTACACCAGAGCGCCAACGCACCGCATTCGTGCGCACTCAATGTAATAATATTTTGTATAAGAACTATTTCTTATTAGGCATTACCAACACATATTTTCTGTCTTTATTAATATTACTTAAAAATGAGACTATAATTTATAGATAAAATATAAGTTAAATAAAACCAAAATTAAGATACGTCAACGTTAACAAAAGTAGAAAACGCTTGTGATATATAACATATTTACGAAACAACCACGTTCGTAATATGTGGGATAATTTTTATTTTTTTTTTAAGTTTGATTCAAGAAGTGTGAAGAAACCGCGAAGTGACTAACCCTACATGCATACGGCATCTAGGCCCGTACAAGAAGGGCGAAGGCCGCAGGACGGTGGATACAAGGAAGCGAGTTAAAAAGGTATTATGGATTGGGGGGGGAGGGGGCCGTAGGCCACACACGCGGCCTGCCGGTCGGCGGGAACACTAACGTAACGAGCTGGATAATAGAGACCACACGCGGCAGGACCGCAAAACCGCAGTCGTCGACGACGCGGCACGCACAAACACCGAAAGGCGGGGACCCCTAGTTTCGCAACTGACCTGTCCTCGTCGCTGCAGATTGCCGCCTCCGTGGAACAGTGGCACACACTGCGGGAGACGAGATGACCGCCCACGTGCGCATTCTGTCGCCGGCTGTACGCGTCAAGAGGGCCTGGTACATTAACACTAAACAGACAGATAAATATTTACAGGTTTTTGGAAGCGAATATAGGATAACTACGGAACGGCAAACCTAGAAATTAATTTACTCCAACTTTGAGAGCAAATATTTTTCTAATCTGATGCATTGCTGTCGAACCATTTCTTACGCCGTAAAATTTGCACGTTACACTGCGGCGTAAGATATATAGTCAATTCACGGTTACTTCCAACATTTCTGAAGGCCCGGCTAAAGTTCTACTTCCAGGATATTCCTCCGCCTCATACAAACCAAGCTTAGATAATTGCACCAGAGGGCCAACGGACCGGCAATCTTACGCATTTATTCGTATAAGATTTAGGTAGAAGTTGAATTTAACCAAAAATATAAACGTATTTACATAAGTAAACAGGTATAAAACTCTTATGATGCAATACATATTCAGGAAACAACCACGTCATGCATGGCAAGTGTTTTTTTTTTTACGGGTTTGATTCAAAAAGTGTGAAAAAAAACCGCAAATAGACTATAACCCTGCATTACCACATTTATAAGACGAGCCTACCGCAACTACAATGTTAACATGAGCCCTGTGTTAACCAGAATGAATCCGCCTTTACGCTTCGGAATCAGACTTGTGTACGACTAGCTTCCGCTACGTAACTGTATGTGAACTTTCGCGGCCGTTGCCACGATCATCTTAGGCCGCTATTCACGAGCTGCTTTTCTCTAGATAATTACGTTGTTACTGCGCGGTACTAAAACCGCGAGCCACATCTAGAACACCAAATACTTAAGGCGCCCGTCTACCTGGCGCTTCAACTGCGTTGCAGTGTTTTCCAAATACACGTTTTTCAACGAAACTATAAAGCGTGCGTCCAACGTGCTGATCTACGAAAAGAACACACACTTCAGACAAGGGCTGTTGAGTGCTTTCAAAATATCACGTACGTTAGAAACATCAATTCAGAGTACTCCAAAACCGCTAAAAACTGCCTTTCCAAGGCGCTGTAGCTCAAAATGCACGCATCAGATACATGCAAAACTAATATAGGGGCCTGCACTGAACCTTTCTAAAGACTTCCCACTAATAAAATAATATGGTCGCCGCTGAAAGTCCCATAGGTACACGCAGCACGACGAGAACACTGCACGCCAGTTCAGAGCCTTGCGCTTAGCGGCGATGGCGTACTTGATGCGCGTGGCAGTGTCGCCCTTATCGCTCCCGCGCTTCTCGGCCTAAACGTGGGAAAAAGTTCCAGGTAGACGGGGGCCTTAACCTATAAAGATGGAATACGCTGAGAAGCCTCCTGAAGCGCATGAGTGAAGTGGCTGCGTATGCGCTAAGGCGAATGACATGATCCACGTGGATTACGAATGTTATCTACAGCCGCTGCATGCATTCAACGTGTAGATATAGTTTCTTTAGTCTGTTTGAATCAAACCTTTGAAAATCGTCTCATATATAAGGTGCTTCGTTGTTTTCTAAGTCATGTAGCACTAGTGTTTTACACTTATGTTAACATACACACACCTTATTTTTCTGTTCAATTGAACTTCTATTTTATTTATAAATTATAATATCTTATTCATAATTTATATGACTAAACACAGGGAGAAACTAGGTGTGTTGGTAATGCCTAGTAATAAATAGTAATTATGCAAAATAGTATTACACTTGAGTTGGCATTAACGGGGTGCGTTGTCTGGTGTAATTTTCTAGACTCAGTTGAGCTTTGTTTGCACGAGGCGGAGGAATATACTGGAAGTAGAACTTCAAAAGGGCTTCAGGAAAGTTGGAAGTAACAGTGAAGGGACTATTGCTGTGGGCCGTATATAGCTCTGTATACAACGGAGTTTCAGTCGACGGTCACAACATGCACAAAGTTTATTTTATAAATCCCTGCCAAGAATGCATTAGTTTCAGTCAGTATCACACTGGTGACATTCACATTACGCAGTAATCGTGTGAAAAATTCGCGGGTATGAATCTTTACGGATTACGAATCATCCTACTGCCAACACTCGCACATCGCTTATATAGGCCAACGTAACTACGCGGCAGACGTACTGCAGAAAGAGTGGAGAATGGAACGGAGATATTTGGACGGCTCTTAACAACGAGGTCTAGAGAGCCTGTGAAGGTGAAATGAGGTGAGTATGGAGCAGCGCCGGAATACAAGGGCGGGGAAATGGGAGATCCCCGAGTAAACCCGCCGACCAGCGGCATTGTCCGGCACGATTCCCACTTACGTAAATCCGGGAGTGACCCGGCCGGAGACTGAGCCCGGTTCGCCTATGTGGGAGGCGAGCAGTATAACAGCTCAGCCACCGCGGCCCCCTATGGCAGAAAGAGGACTTCGAAGACTCGGCAAACCCTGAGGTCCCACTAAGTACTGCAAACTTCCTAAGTTATTGGCACAGGTTCTAAATTCGTTAACTGGTTATGAACACATGCTACGACCACTACTTTCAAAGTGACGCCATCTACAAGAACAGGTATTCGTAGTTCTCAATTAAATCAACACATTTGGAAACTTTCGAAAAAAAAAAAAATCTTGCAGCAACGACACAAATTTAAAAAAAACTCACTTGTTTACGGTAATATTGGCAGCGACTACGAAAGGTGTGTGTTGTTAAAAAGTGTAAATTGTGTTATTTTTATACACAGAGATGTCCAGGTACATACACATACCAAGCCACACAACTCTCCAAAGTTCAGCGAATTGCCGATCATGAAATGCAGAGGGTACTAATTGACATGCCATTCACGGTAAATTGAGCACTTAAGGTCATCCAGCAAGTATAACAACAACAAAAAAATTATTATAGTCCTAGATGTTAAATTTCGAGACCTATAAAATAGTTTACATTATGTGTATTAGTTACATGGCAATTTTTATATTACCAATAGGCGACAGGATACAAATAAGGTGAAAGGACACGTGGGAGTGCATTTTGCAGGTATTAGATATTTAAATAAACTATTTATTGAGCTAAAAAATCTTAGAATAAACACCAAAAAATTCAATTTCAACGTAAAAAAATCTCTCCTGGGACATGTTTTTTATTCTGTTGAAGAATTTATTAATACATAATGTCTAGTGTATACTATAGTACCATGTTTCTTATCTGTTCATCGATCGTGCATTTGTTTTTAACTCTGCTTTTGTAAATATGGGTTTATTGATGTGTAGTGTGTGAAATGGTATGTAGTATGATGTGATATGATGCATAGTGCCTGTAATGATTTGTACTGAAATCTTTTGTACAAATATATGCGTGTGTTGTAATTTTATTGGCAAACTGTATCCCAGGGCTCCTGCTCAACATGGGATCGCTGGAGTGATTTGATGATAAATAAATAAACCTTCAAATGTTCTAACTTTACCTAAGACGGGGGGGGGGGGAATTCGGAGGCTCCCGAAGTTCCTAGTGTAATGAATATATCGTTTCTGTAAGATGGAGCAGTTTGCGCACACAGTACGATGTTGCACGGAAGATGCTCCGGTAGGACAGAGTCTTGGTACTGCTTGAGAGGGGGAGGGTGGTAGGCAGACACAGACAACAGAGGGGATCTGCCGACCACGATAATTAGAGGGGGGAGACGAGGTGGGATGAAGGTATGAAAGGGGGGCGGGGAGGATTGGGCAGGCGGTGCTAGAATAAATAAAGTCGTTTCCCGGGCGAGCAATAAAAGACAAATGAGGTGGTGCGGGCACAAGGGTTCGCTTTTTGCCCCCGGGAGATAGGCATCGGTGGAGGCACGCACGCCCGGGGTGACACCCGGGTGGCGCGGGCCCAAGAGATACGACTACGCCGCCCGGAGCCTCGGCTAAGGCTCGACAAACTCAAGTGAAAACCCCGGGAGATATCTGAAACACAAGCCAGCTTCAAGGTCGTACAGACAAAGACGAGTTCACGGTAAAGCGAACCCTTTGGAAATAAAAATTGCTTCCCATAACAACGTAAGTGCCACACTACGAACTGGCATGCAGGTTGCCAGTTGAGTTGGCAGCGAATTACGAGAAATAGTTGCACGCTTTGACGTTGTATTGAGAGTGTAAAGTTTTAAATAGCTATTGTAGTCGGTATTTCTCGTTTCATACTAGCAACAGCACCGGTTTTCATATCAACACATTCACTTTCCTAGCGAATTTCACGGTTTCCCCAGAATGACGAGAATAAAGTGAGACGTCGATGCCAATGTTAAACTTGCATACGGCGGAAGGATACAAAAAGAGGAGAAAAGTAGATTCCGCGCAAAACTTGCTAAACAGCCTATCGGACTAAACTTGTACAAGCAGGTCACGTGCAAACTGAAGATTATGGTAGCAACCTGCTGTCAGCAATGACAGTTAACACGAACAGCGAAATCACACATGCCAGCGAATCAAGGGAATGGCATGTGAAATAAGAGAAAATATATTACAATACTTCGTCGTTGGTGGGAATACGCGTATGTTTTAAAACACATATAGTCCATTCGCGGTTACTTCACACTTTCCTGAAGCCCTGCTAAAAGTCTACTTCCCAGAGTATTCCTCCGCCCAGTGCCACAGCGCAAGCAATGCTTAACTTAGTCTGGGGAAATTACACCAAAGGGACAACGCACCGCATTCGTGCGCACTCAGTGTAATAATATTTCTTGCTAGGCATTACCGACACCTATTTTCTCACAGTTTTTACTCGTATTAATTTATAAATAAAATTACTACTGAACCAAACATAAGGTAGGCACTTTTACGAACACAAGTATCGAACGCTTGTGAAACATGGCATATTAAGGAAAAAACCAAACACGTCATTTCTCAAAGGTTTGATTCAACGCGTGTGAACAAACCGCGATCAGACTATAACCGCGATCCAGCAGGCCCTTGGCCGGGCTGAAGGCGACTGCAGCGCTCAGTCCCGAGGTCTTCAGATAAGTTTGTGGAGCCGTACCGTCAAGGTGAGCTGGGATAGGTGGGGGGAAAGCGGGAGGGGGGGGGATAGTGTCTGATGCCGGACCGCCTACCTAGTTAGTTACTGCCTACAGCGTGAACCTAACACCGGCGAGGAACCTCCCTGACCTGACTTTCTAAGCGTCACATCATTAGAAGACACCTCGTGTCCGAGGAAGACCGCTGCGCTCATTTATTGTGCGAGGTGGACCGAGTTGAAACCATGGCCGACGTGACTGCCTTCTGTCGTGAAGGGGAATCACTCCCGCCATCTTGCGTTCATCAATTTCTCAGTGTACGTTCCATCATTAAATGTTTAACAAAAATTTTCTGCGCGAAATTAAAATCGTCACAGCCTCCTTGCTTTATTAAATTTGTACAGGTAACAACCTAAAAAATAAATAGGCGACTGTACTTTGCGGCCGATTAGGCCTATATAAACGATACTAACAGCAGCAGCCAAATAGTAACTGCTTTTAAAAAACGCAAAATGAAATACGTTTCACTTTGCCGAGCTGCAAGACACAAAATATTTTACTAACTTGAATAGCAAATTAAATTCAATCAAGCTAAGACAATATTGACCTCTCGCACTGCACTAAAACCGTGTATTAATTAATGAGTAACTTGAAAATTATACTTCATATGACACGTTACCGATTAAAAATTAACATTTGCTTACGAAATATGTATTACGATAAAACATGTTAAATTCACAGGATTTAGACCTACAATGCTCAGGCGCATTGCAATTTGAGAAAGCACAGATTTGGACATCGCGATTTTAGACTGTATTTGGACTACATCAATATTACGCCACTTGGCATAGTAAAATGGGACACGTCGCGGCATGGCTATGGGTGAACTATGTACGCTCATCACATGCCCCGTCGCCTCTATGCGCAAGACTAAAATGACATGCATTCTAAAAGCGTGCGGTAGAAAAAAATTAAGTGAAGAAAACACTAGTGATAAGTGAAGAGATTTGGGCGGTTCTTCAAATCGGGTTCTTGAGAGGCGATGAGGATGAAGTGAGGTGAGTATGGAGCAGCGCCGGAATGAAAAGCGGGGGAAACGGGAGATCCCGAGAAAACCCGCCGATCAGCGGCATCGTCCGGCAAGATTCCCACTTGCGAAAATCCGGAGGGAACCGACCGGGGATTGATCCCGGTACGCCTTGGTCGGAGGCGAGCAGTATAACCGCTTAGTCACAGTGGCCTCTAGAAAACGCTAATCAATATAGAAAAATCTCCGAACAAATTAATTTCCGTTTCTTGCAACGTGCTCACCCAGCCGCGACGTGTGTACTTACTGCACGTATACTCAGGTTTCACAAGATGGCGCGGTGGTGTAGTGATTAAACTACTCGCCTTTCACCTAGGCGAAACTGGTTCTATTCCCGGCGGGGTCGCTCCCAGATTTTCGCGTGTGATCGGCTCTCAAGATATCGATGTAAGAGCCGCTCAAATCTCTTCACTCAGGTTTCACGTTTTTGGCAATCCTATTGCTGGCCTATCACATTCCCTATGCCGGTAGCTACGGAAATGGTCCTGTATAACACATTCACTAATAATATTGTATAAAATGTTTTACCAGAGCACGAGTTGTCTGTCACTAGGCTATCGTGAAGGTTTTGTTACGCGATATCACTGCTCCACACGGGTCGAGGGGCAGTGACATGGAGTTGGCGGGCGGGAGAGAGAAATCTCTGCTTGTTTTCGGATCAGGCAGGAGTCACTCAGTGGTGTTTAGTGCGTGTTTTTACAGCGGCAAGTGTGAAGTGACCCGGCGTGTGTGGGAGAGAGAAGCGGCCGCACCAGAGCGCACCGTGGGAACACGGGCACGCCCTCGCGCCGGCCCGGCTCCAGTCAGACTGCCCGCGACATTGGTCCAGCGGAGATAGTCTTACACCTCGCGACAACCCTGCAAGGCAGTCCACCGTCCAGCTTCGCTATACTACACGACAACCCTGCAAGGCAGTCCACCGTCCAGCTTCGCTATACTACACGACAACCCTGCAAGGCAGTCCACCGTCCAACTTCGCTATACTACACGACAACCC
>NQII01016978.1:0-15304 GCA_002778355.1 Clitarchus hookeri
AATAGTTCGCACGCTGGTACTTGTTGATGCCCCAGCATTGAAATCTGCGCCAATTTGAGAAAGGGTTGCACGTCTTTCACGTTTAATGATTATCATCAGTCGTCGTTTGTCCCGTTCGTACACGATATTTTTCCGTCCGCAGCGATGTCGAAGATTTGATGTTTTACCGGATTCCCGATATTCACGGTACACTCGTGACATGGTCGTACGTGAAAATCTAAATGTTATCGCTACCTCGGAGATGCTATATCCCATCTCTCGTGCACCGTTTATAACACCACGTTAAAACTCACTTAAATCTTTATAGCCTGCCATTGTAGCAGCAGTAACCAATCTAGCTGCCGGCCGCATTGCGTTACTCTTATTGGTTCCATACCACTGTTATTTGCATAAGTACGCCTATATCAGTTTTTTTGGATTTCCAGTGTAATTCTCAGGTACTTAAACGTCTTGTTGGCGATCAGAATAATTCTTGTTTAATTTTTATCCATTGTGGCCCTTATTTAACTGGAATGATATATCGGTGCGACTTGTTTTCAGACCTGCCCAAATTTAATATTATGAATTTTTCTTGTGATATTCTGCACGGAGGTTTAGTGCAGAAACACAATCGTTTCAAATACGGAATAAGTTTTCTCCTTTCGATATTCTTTTATTGAAAAGCATAATGTTTTATTTTTAAATCATATAATGTTTTCATAAATATTTGTGTTTAACATTTGCTAACACGTCACTTTATTTAGTACTTTGAACAATTAAAATGTAAGTGCATAATGTCTCGTCGGAAAATTCGTATTGATTGTTAGTCCACGAGAACAGACCAACCACATTTTGCAAATAATATTTGCAAGGTCTGCAACTTTATCCAGGAAGTTCTGTGGCATAGCCGAAATTAAATTTTATTTCTTAGTACAAAGGATTTTCCTAAGATATTTAACATATAAATATTATTTTATAACAAACATAAAAAAATACTGTTTATGCAGAACTTGAACTGTGTAATATTCATGGAAATCTTTTACAAATATCCTAAATACCTATATGGAATGGGCTTCCATCGCAATTACTGCGAAAGTTATTGCTGTTACGTTTATTAAAATACTTAAATAAATTTTTTTTCCTACAAACGTGTTTAATGATTACAGAAACTGTAAGTTAGTAAAAAAAACGAGTTAAGAACATCATCAGGTGGAGGCATAAATATCAAAGGTAAAGTAGAGACTACAAGGGAGGAACATCCAGGAATGTTCATTTCATGATCTAATTTTTAAAATTTACTACTATGTGCTAAATTCAATTTTTAAGTTTATAAATACATATACACATATTTGATGTACAATATATATATTTAGTTATTATGGTTACTCCCATCTGGGAGGATCTGTGTTCGGATACAGTCTTCCATTTGGAGAATTTTATTGTCAGGTAGATGGGGTATGACGGAAAAAGTATTTTTATTACTCCCCGCAGCAGCGAAAAAAATTACCACAATTTCAAAGCAGCTAAATGACCGATTTCTTATCCAGTTTGTAGATACTTTCCGGTTCATGACTCGCAGTCTGGCGTCCTTGGCCGAGTACCTGCCTCGAAATCAATTTAACGACACGTCCAAGATCTTCAGCGGAAGCCAACTGCTTCTCGTCACACAAAAAGGCGTCTTCCCCTATGACTATGTCGATAGCTGGGAGAAGTTGGAAGAGCATCATCTGCCTCCGAAAGAGGCTTTTAACAGACTGACGAACCCTGGGATTAGCGATGAAGATACGCCCACGCCCAGAAGGCATGGCGGGAGTTTGGCTGTACTAGTCTCAAAGAATATTCAGACGTACACTTGAAGACAAGCGTTCTCCTCCTGGCGGACGTCTTCGAAGATTTCATTGGCAAACAACAGCCAAAATAACTGCCAAATTCACGTTTTTAAACAATGATACGTTCGCTTTCAATCTCGTTTTACAACCAAGGCGAGTAATGAAATGAAAAATTGTTATTGTGAAGCTTTATCGGTGAAAAGCCATTGCGTAACTTGAATACAAGCTCGATTCTACACACTACATCAGCGCCCCGAGGTTCACATTCGATGCAATGTTAAAAACAACTGGGGGTAAATTTAGAGCTTCTAACCGATTACGACATGCATAAGTTTATTGAAAATGGAATTCGTGGTGGCGTGGCCCAGTGCGTGAAGCGACATGCGGTGGCGAAATAAAACTATGCGCCAGAAACATATGAACCCAGCAAGCCCTCCACCTTCTTACAGTGCCTCGATGCAAACAAACTGCACAGCTGGGCCATGTCGCTACCATCGCCAATACGCTACTTTAAGTGGGCCGATGTGAACATCGGCGTCACGTCTGTACCGGACGATGGGGTGACTGGTTGCATCTCGGAGGGGGGGGGGGATGTCTAGTATCCTGCGGCCCTGTGCGTCGAAACACCGTGATTTACCATGTCTTCGCGTCAACCAGTGCCCGCCGGGCTCGAAACAGGCAAAGCTGATGACAACGCTGGTAGATAAGAGCCGCTACATCGTCCATCACGTTAACCTCAAGCAGGCAAGGGAACATGGATTGAAGCTGGTCAAGATTCACCGAGTGCTACAGTTCGAACATACTTCACGGTTAAAGACCTTACATAGATTCAAATACTGCAAAGCGACAGGTGGCCACCAACGATTCCCAGAAAGATTTTTTTTAAATTAGGGTACAACGCAACTTTCGGCAAATTAATGGAGAACAAAAGAAAATGGAAAACGATGGAATTGGCGTGTAGTGAGAAATGGCTTAAGAAATTGGTGGCGAAATCGACATTTCTGGACATTGACAATTAACGAAGGAAATATTTCCCTGATTCGACTGCAGCACTAAGCCATACTCTTCGACGAGCCCTTATGCGCAGTGTTCTCGGTGCTCGACGTGTCCAAAACCCTAATGTACAGGTTATACTATGACGTGACGAAAGCCCGATACGGAAAAGACATCGAGCTCCTGTATACAGACACGGAATTGTTCCTGTTCGAGGTTCGAACACAGGACTTCTACGAGGACACGGTTTTCGGACGCAAAGTTCTTTACAGAGTTTGACTCCAGCGGCTATCCAACTAACCACAAATGCTTCTCGTCCACCAACAAGAAGATAGTGGGTGAGTTCAAGGTCAAATGTGATGGGTAGATCATGACTGAATGCTTGGGGCTACGGGCGATACTGTATACATACAAAGTCACAAAACCTGCCAAGGGAATTGTGAAATGCGTTGTGTATAATAAAATAAAATTTGAAGACTTCGTGGATGTTTTGAACAATTATACGAGCATGAGGGTGAAGGTCCACGTAATTGCTCCCACCAGCATGTCCTGTATTCGGAGTGCATCAACACGATGGCGCTACGATGGTCAGATGACAAGCGACTCATATGTGAAGATGGTGTATACATGGTTCCGTATGGCTTTACTATTTAGGTTTCCTCCACCTTTTTGTTGTCGTGTATGATTTTTTGTACATTATATATATATATATATATATATATATATATATATATATATATATGTCTTCTGCATTTGGTTGTGTGTGATTTATTGTACATAGATGTCATCTGCATTTTGGCCTGTTTTTTTCTGCATTTTTGTATATGCGTTCTCTATATTTGTGCATTTTTGTATATATGTTCAAAGCATTTTTTCGTTTTTTCTGCATTTCGTCGTTTAAGATTTTTCAACATTTGTCTATTTTTGTATATATGTTCTCCGGTTTGTTTTCCCTGTATTTTTGTACACATGTTCTCCACATTTGTGTAATTTTTGCAGCTTTGAACTGTAGGGTTTGCTGAATTGAAATTTTATGTTGTGTTTTTTGGTGGCTGCAGCAAAATTACTTTTTTTTTTTGGCAAGAATTGATGTCTTCAAAAATTGTAGCCTGGCTTCTATAACACTGTGTGTCATATACTTGTGGCTCTAGTGTAAAAAAAAAAATTTCATATGAGAAAAAATAGAAAAAACATAATATTCTCCCGAGTTACAAGTGTGTGATGCGCAGGCCGTCCCAAGTTGTGGAGTCGTGTGCTTGGATAAGCATAGGAGACGATCACATCTGGAGTTGTGGTAAGAGGGTGCAGGCCTGCCAAGAAATTAGCGAACGTGAGTAATTGGCCTATTTAAAACCCAATAAAAACATCGAGGGTGGTTTGGGTGAGACCTTCGAAAATGTAGGTTTTTAAACAAATTTTTAAATTTTTTGTAATTTTAACAATTTTTTTAAAAGTTTTTGTAAATTTTTGGGATTTATTTAGAATTGTTTTGAGTGAAAGGTCATTCAAGGTCACGGACACTGGGTCAAGGTCAAGGTCACATGTTAAGGTCGGGGTCACCGAATCCAATATGGGGGTTTGGTGACGTCACAACATGGCTCCTGTGCCCCGTACCCTCTGTGTCCCATTTCATATACATTATGCCTGAACGCAGATAATTATTTTACTCAAATGAAAGTTAAATTTAGTCAAAATGAGGTAATCATGTGTTAGCATATGTATAAAATGCTTGAGATACATGACATATATGGGATAGGGGATACTGTGAAAAGACTTTGAAAAGTGTGCTAACAAAGAAAAACCTGAGCTTCTGATATGAACGTGGCACTAACGATAACAGTATTAACAATTGATTATCCCGCGTGAATTGCTGACGAGGTTGTAAATACGCCCGAAAGTGCTGGATTTCGTCTAGGGACAGCCACGTCAAGAAGCCGAGTGTGTGTCGATAGCTCGCTCGCGCCACGCTTCGCAAGCGGCAAGCACGCCCTAATGACGTGGCGCGCGGAGATAAATACAGTTTCGGAAATGAACGGCTAAAGCACCCTTGGCAGCAGTGTCGCGGCGGGGTATGCGCAACGAGTTGACACGCGCGCGCTGCACACACGGTGACTGCAGGCCTTATCCCCTCCCCCGCGTGTTGACACACCTCGCTAATTGCACGGCTCATTATTGAAGGGGCTTAAGCACACGAGAGCCGTGTATCACTCAAGTTAATGACTTGCCGTGGGAAGTGGCGCGTACTTGGGAAGTTGTTAATTGCTACCCCCTCGCCGACCCCCCATCGGCCTTGCAAAATGCATGGCCGACCCGAGCGACGGAACCGAACTCCATAGTAGTGGAGACAAGTACGTTCTGGGCCACCCGTCCGGTCATTCCGATGGACCGGCGGCCATCTTGGATTCCCACTCACCTCGCCTGCCACCACCAAACACAGGCTACACTGTTAACGCTTTGAGGACGGCACAGATTTTCTGACATTAGGGACGATGTTGAAGTGAGCTGCCCATATTCACCACTACATCAATATCAGTTGCGTTGGTCTCTGTATTTCCACTTACCATCTCCCTATTGGTCCTGGCTACACCGGGCACGCATACTGTACTCTGCGCCATTTATTATTAGCTGGTTGTTGGCCAACGAAGTCGCACTTTGACTGTGTATCAATGAATGTGTCACGAAATATATAACAGGTTTTACGATTAATCGTGTTCATTTGAGAAAATTATTAGAAATGTAAGTTTTATTCTTACCGAATAGAATGTTGACTATTTGTAATTGATTACATAGATTCCGACAAAGTCCAACAAAACAGTAAAACTATAAAAGTGTGAATTTTGTATTACAGAGTAAAGAAATTTTACATAAAAAACGTGTCCCCCTCCCCTCCTCCACGAGTATATACGCGCGTACTCCTCAAAGAGTTAACCCTCGAGTTCGTTTCACAGTCAATCGAAAACTTTATAAATCAGGTACTGGAATAATTCTTGCTCATCATTGCTTCAAATTTAATGTAAATACTGGTAATACCGCTATCTACAGCAAGAAGGCAGTAAACAATGCAATCAATTGTATATTTCAAAATCTTATTAAAATGCAGCGGCAGAAGGTCTTCTCGCAAAGGAACATTATTGGTTGCCTCAGAACGTAACCATGCTTTTCACAAAGCGCATGACGGCATAGAGGATACGCCAGTATTTCTGTCTTGCAGTTGAATTAAATAACGTGATATTTAGGCAACCAGTAACGTTTTTAATGCTTTGACTATTTTAGTGAAGCAACTGAGTAAATCAACATAATTAGTATTTCTTGAAACTTTTGTCTTGTGAGAAAACATTGTCATATTTTTTTCCCCCTCAAAAATATTTTCCAGTCCAACTTAAATATTCAGTTTGCTGTTTTTCTCAGTTATTTTAATATACGTTTTTTAAAATGTTCCACTTTGAAATAAGAACTACAGCTTATCTTAAAAATACATGCCTTTTGGAATTAGAACTTTCGAAATATTATAAAAAACTGACATTCCATCTGACACTGTAGTCGCCATATTCAGGGCAGCAGTAGTACTGAATAAACTTTGTTTAAAGCTTCTAGAATTTTTAACAAGAATGTCTCTAAATCAGTATTAAATAATAACCCTAAAATCACTTTATTGTAATATTGTTTATTTCAAAATAAATTTAGAATGTTTGTTTTTATAGTTTGAAATTTTGTTTATTTTTGCTCACCACAGCTGCTAACCAGCGTTTATATAAATATAACTGTGATAAATTTCAAAAACAGAAAAGAAAAAGGAAAGCAAAAATATTATCTGAAATTGTTTAATAACGTACCTACTCGCAATAGGATACATACGTACACATATTTCAAGTACTTTTCCAGTGTAGAGATTGCGAATTTTCGCTTACGATGGGGGCCATGTTTTATCGGTATTCTCGTAAGAGGCCGCCTCCTATCTTTTAGTCGTCCCACGACAATGGGTTGTAATCACCAAGTTAAAGCGCAGTTATTTTATTGATTATTTTTTTACTGTCACTTCGCTACAATATAGTCATGTATATCAGGGTGGAGAGAAATATACCCTCACCCTCATTTTCCCCTTATCCGTCACGACTGCTAGAATATACGTGTTAAAAATGGTATATTATTATTTTATCAACAGGTTAAAGACATAAAAAATCAATGCAAAATTGATGTCAACTAATTTTGTATATTTAGGCTAAACTAAATAAAATAAAATGAGTGTAGCAATAACACACTTATTTTTAATGTTTACATAATGTTCGTTAGACACAAGAAACAAATACNGTGTAGCAATAACACACTTATTTTTAATGTTTACATAATGTTCGTTAGACACAAGAAACAAATACCAATAATTAGATCTACTTAATTTTTGAATGTTGAACTTAGCAGAAGTATAAATAAAAGACAGAAAGAAGTACCGAAGCAATGCTCCCAAAATAGCTAATTTAAGCGCAAACAGACACCGAAATGCTCTGCGCAATTCAGTGCACAACCTTGCATAAGTAGACCTTACAACTTGAGCAGGAGAATTATCGGGATAGCTGCAGCGGTTCCTTAACTGTACTTATTTTAAACAATTTAAACAAGCCATAATTCTTTATTGCAATATTCTGTGCTTGCGCGTGTGTAGTAAAATCGTATAAATGTCGCCAGTGATTTAAAAAGGAAGAAAATTATTATTTGTTCCCGAGTCTAGATAACAAACGAACGGGGCCGACATCTTTAGTAGTAGAACAAACTGCTATAATTTCAAGAAAAAATATTTCTCTACAATATACTGTTTACTTTTTCTTTATCAGAAGAGGTGTCTATTTCGCAAAATGTTAATTTATGACAAACGGCAGATTATATAACAATTAACTTAATCATATTTGTGTCTTGACGCAGTCGTGGTTCTGCCGCACGCTTAGATAACTAAAATCTCAAGGCATCACAAGAGCAGCATTACGAATGTTACTCTGTAGAGAACTAGGGGTAGTTTTTACAAAATGAAAGCCACATATTTTTATATGTGGGAAGGTTTGTATACAAGACTTAATGATATGAGGTGGCCTTGGTTCCGCATATTCTTAGATCTTGGAGTACGTTCCTTCACCTCCAAAATTGAACTAGAAAGTGATATATTTACACTGTTTATAAATGTGATTAGTTTATAATTTAACTATGCTTGGTTCCACGAGAATTAAGATTTAGCAGTTATTAAATAAGTGGCCTGCCGGATATTCATTATAATAGTATAAGTTAGGTTCAGTTAAAAGTTATGTGTAGTTTAAAACCAATATTATTTAACATTCTATTTTGTGCGAAAATTTTATTCAATTAAATGCAAGCCTAAATAAACCGAAGTAGAGGAAAAACAAATAAAATTAAAACATAAGAAGTTTCTATGTGGAGTTTGTAAGGTACTGGAAAACTTTCTTCTGTTATTTTTCTTCTATACATTCTAATACCATTTCCCTTCAAGCCCAAACGCACTGCCATTATCGCATATTTTACAATTTACATTTCCTAAGCCGTGACTCAGACCTACGTCTTCACAACGAAACAAGATCGCAGCCGAATTAATGGCGAAAGGGAGAGCTTAGTCCCTGTAATTAACCCAATTAGCGAAGAAATAATAGCGGAGTTTACCCCTCCCTAACAACTGTGCTACTAATAAAGCTGTAGGCATCGTCAAGTCACTCGCTTGTTAAGATTAAACTGAGCTTCTCCAATTAATTTCCCTTGTGTTTTGGGCCGTATTTCTTATTAGCTGCATCTAACAGATGAGCCCCGCGATTGAGTCGTACTGTTATACCNCCTTGTGTTTTGGGCCGTATTTCTTATTAGCTGCATCTAACAGATGAGCCCCGCGATTGAGTCGTACTGTTATACCAAGTCCGAAATAAAAACTGAGATATATGTACGAGTGTTAAGTTCCAGTACGTAAAAAATAATTTCCTGGATGGAATCCGTAGTTGTTTTAATTTGCTATTACACATTGGATTATATTCTGAGAATAACATTATCATGAATTAAAATTACTAATACTAATTAAACTGAGGATCAATTTAAACAAAGTGTCCTGTATATATGCAGGGGGACACAATGCAATTTTTCTTATTTTCATAAAAAAACNAGGATCAATTTAAACAAAGTGTCCTGTATATATGCAGGGGGACACAATGCAATTTTTCTTATTTTCATAAAAAAACTTGACATTTGAGAAATGCATTGTTGAAGAAGAATTGTTTTGTTAAGCTTTTAATTAGCACACAGATATGTAGAAAGAGACGTATTAGTTTGTATTTTTCAGAATATGTGCAACGTTTGTGTATTATAGGCACACATATAATTTTTTTTTCGTTATTGCTTTTACTGCAAATTTAAAAGAAGTTTTTATATTGCCCAGATTTTCGCCAGTGGGGATTGTGCCAGACGGTACCGCTGACTGGCGGGTTTTCTCGGGGATCTGCCGTTTCCCCTGCCTTTGTATTCCGGCGTTGCTCCAGTCTGAAACTCATTTCACCCTCGTCGGCTCCCAAGGCCTCATTGTTGAGAGCCACCCAAATCTCTTAACTTAACTCAACTCTAGCCCATCCCACCTGTCAGTCATGTCGATAAACTGCAGCAGCACATTTGTACGCTCTAAGAAATTATTCGCAAGTTTACCATTTCAGGGTATACGTATTGCGAGAAAGAACTATTGGTAAAAAAAATTTTTCCCGTACATTCATGGCAGGGTTCCTGCATTTGCTCAGGAAAGAGTCAAATTCGTAGGGAAGTTTCCAAATTCATATAGCAGCAATGCAACACATTCCTATATCTGCAGTCTTCTATATGGGGCTATTCCCATACAGTGCATATGTTAAAAACTTCCATTGCAGTTTAGGAAGTTTACCAAGAATTTTTTACAGTGTAACTAGTTGATGAGTTGTATATATTTATACATTTTATTGTTTCATTGGAAACAATTGATTGGTAAGTTCATAGCAAATACGTAAGCTAAATTACATGTTCCAGTAGCTTGAAATAAATAAGTTGGTAGAAGCTAGTGATTGGTTCACTAAATTAATTAAATTGTAATAGATTAATAAATAAAAATCAGTAAGTAGTTTCTGTTGAAATGATTACTTAAAGACGTAAGCATTTGTGTACTACCAGGCCGTTCTGTGCGCTTACTAGTGTAAAGCGAGGAACGGCGGGGTCAGGCCGGCTGGGTTATTGATGGCGTAACCTGTATGCAGGCTTCGCATGTCCTGGCCCGAGGCCGGCCGGGTTTTCTCGATAACGCCGGTCGGCGGCACTAGGCGTTCTGTTTTTAAACCGCCCGGCCATGCGATACCCTCGCTTACCCCTCCACACCCCCCCTCTCTCGCTCGAACCCGAACTACCCCTACAGACCGCGCGGGACTCGCGAATTTTACGCACCGCCGCAAACGAACTGCTATTGTGGCGCGTTTGCGAACTTCGTATTGGAGCCGTTAAAGAGGCCAACATCATTTCCGATACTTCTACTTTAAAGCAAAATAAAATGTGCATTATGTGTTGAGAAAGCCAAAATTAAAGCTATAAATTGCAACATTAGTATAAAAAATACGGGTATAATTTTTATTTGAGCTCTAGTTTTGGGCATATCGATATATACATATATATATAATTGCCTTAAATTATAATAATAAACGCTTATTGAAAAATAAATAAATATACACGAAATTAGGTTTTAATATTTATATAAGTAATATTTATTTTATATATTGTTATAATATTACAGGCATTTAGTATAATTAGGTACGTTTTGCAACTTAAATGATTTATATTAACATAAATATTAATGTGTAGAACTTATTTGATTTTAAAAATATATGGATTAGTGTGAATAAATTGTATATACAGTATAATCCCGATAATTCGTATTGTCAAGGGACTGAGTGTAAATATGAATTATCGAGATATTCAAATTAGCGGGATTACCAATAATCGGGAGCAAAAAAATTAACAAATACATAATAACGAGATTAATGCAAATTTGCATTAATATGTAATGAAAAATGCATGACTACATATTATGTATACATATGTATACATAAATCAATAATTACATCAATAAAAAACGCATTTAATTTACGTTTAAAAAAATCTGTAATTTTCTTTTGGTGCAAGCATTGCTTACGGGTATTATCGATGGCTTTGTCAAGCATGTTCAAAGCAGAAAATACTTCATCGCCGACGTCTGATTTGGCTAAGAAATGGCACACGTTGTTGATGTATTGTTAAACCACTTTAGGTGTAATTGTCAGCACATCATCTTCGTCAACACCTTCACCATCAATGTCCTGAAATGGAGCAACAATTTCGTCATCAGTTTGAATCCCCGCTACTGCTAGGCCGTCGTCAAAACGGACAAAATCTTCAAACGTTATAGAATTTTCTTCATTTTGAGGAAGACAATTCCAATTCACAGGGCCTTCTAAGTCTTGTTCAGTAACTGTTGATCA
Source organism: Clitarchus hookeri (assembly GCA_002778355.1). NCBI lineage: Eukaryota > Metazoa > Arthropoda > Insecta > Phasmatodea > Phasmatidae > Clitarchus > Clitarchus hookeri. The sequence continues at coordinate 11,306 of NQII01016978.1, forward strand.
AAGTTCAACCTTCGTGAATCTACAAGCACGAAAACAGTTTTTTATTGTGCTTTCGCTAACACTTTGCCACGCCTGGTGAGCAATGTTCATGGCTGAAAATAAGGTGATTTTATGATCCTGCCCATCATCGATGCTGTCAAGGAGTTGCATCACTACTTCCTTGCGGTAAAAGGTTTTGAACGTTTTAATTATTTCCTGGTCTAGAAGCTGCAGCTTAGAAGTAGTGTTGGCAGGCCAAAACACAACATTAACATGACTGAGCGGTGGGGTATTGTTGTGGGTCGTACAATTATCCATGAAATGTAGAATTTTTCGCTGCCTTTTCTCCATATCAGCATCCACTGATCGTATCCATTCCTTGAATAATTCGTCCGTCATCCACGCTTTTTTGTTTGCACGATAGGTCATCGGAAATGTTTTTATGTTTTTAAAACATCTTGGTTTGGCTGATTTGCCTATCATGAGCGGTCTTAATTTCTCAGATCCATCCATGTTGGCGGCCAACAATATGGTTACACGTTCTTTACTATTTTTCCGCCATGACAGTTTTCTTCCTTAAAATACATTGATCGGTCGGGGAGACACTTATAAAATAACCCCGTCTCATCGGCATTAAAAATGTTGTTGGGCTCATAAGAATCGATTATTTCTCCCAATTCGTATTTCCACTCAGAAGAAACGTCGGCTGATACACTCGCACTTTCCCCACTATGCTGCTGGAATTTTGTGCTGTGCCTTTCTTTAAACCTATCAAACCAACCATCACTCGCACGAAAGTCTTTAATTCCCATTTTTTCTGCGAAAACGTTTGCTTTTTCTCTTAAAATTTTCCTCCAACTGGTACATTCTAATTCCGTGCTTGCAATAACCACTTTTTTAAATTGTAGATACTCACCAGTCTTAAAGCGCTTTACTTTGCTGTCCGATGTCTGGGAGGCGATTTTGTTCTTGTTCTTCAGAATTGATGTTAATGTGGAAGGAGGAACGTTATAACGTTTGGACACATCAATTTTTTTTTATCACCACCGGCCACGGCGGTAATTTCTTTTTTTTTTCTCTAATGGAAGACACTTATTAGCTCTTTTTGAAGGCATGGCTAAGACCGAACTGACTAACTTTTCACTCACTCTACTCCTTCCTACCCTCTCATAACCATAGACTGGACAGCAAGGCGCCTCTTAGTTCTGGGAATCACAGACACATCACCTCACAGCCTACTCGGCGTCATTTCCTGCCCTTCAAACCCTCCTATGCCCCTCAGTACCCTTCCGGTCTTTTTTACCCTGCCCGAATTGCATAAATCTAGAGCTGGTGTACAGTCTAGGATTACAAACATTACGAGTTAACGAGATTTTAAAGTTGGAAATAAGAATTATAAGACGTTTTAATTGAGCTCGAGCACCAAAATAAATACGTATTATCGAAGGGACCGGAATGCATTGGTTTTTTACGAATTAAAGTGATTTTCTCAAGGGACCGGCAAATTTACACGAGTTAGCGGGATATACGAATAATCGGGATGCGAAATATCGGGATTTCACTGTAAACACTTTTATACTATTTTTACCTTTATCGTTTCTTTTAAATAAAAACAAATAACAAAAAAAATTTATATACCTTCCCATTAAATTATTTAGATGAAGAGTTAACTATTTTGAAATCGTAGTCTCAGAAAAGTATGACAACTGAAGAAAATGGCTTTTTATGAATTTCAATAAAACTTGTAGGAATTTAAAATTCAAAATTTTTTTTAAATCCACATTTCAAAGTTAAACAAAATTAATACATTAGACTACAGCTCAAAATAAGTGTTCATGTTATAAGGATGTCATAAATTATATGTTTAGAAATTTAAGACTTGGTTTGCTGTTTAAATTTTAACTTTTGTGATAAATTCTAAAGACGACATAATTAAAACGAACCCTTCATCACAGTTGAGTCAAACTTGGATTTTAAAAAATTGGCAAAACGTTGCTTCTGTATCTTTAATAACCACTCTATCTGTTTACATGATTCTGTTGAGTTAACTATTTAAGATTTGTACGAATCAAAAAAACATAAACATGCTCACATCTACACCTTTAAAAACACGAACAATGTTATTTTTCAAATGATTTGTTCTCCTAATTGATATGTATGGGAACTGTGCCGAAAACAATGAACCATACTAAAATTTAGACAGGAAAATTTCGCTCGTGAACATCTTTAAGGGGTCCGCCTACCCGGCACGTGAACTATGTTGCAGAAATTCTNTTTCGCTCGTGAACATCTTTAAGGGGTCCGCCTACCCGGCACGTGAACTATGTTGCAGAAATTCTGAAATAAATTTTTTTTGTTGCAAAACTATTAAACGTGTACCCAATGTGCTTGTCTACGAAAAGGAAAAACACTGCAGTTTATGCTTGTCGGTTACTTTCAAGACTCTACGCACATTGGAAACACTATTTTGTGGAACTCCGACATGCCAAAAAACTGATTTTTATATTAAAAATTAAAATTTGGTTTTAGTTTATTTATTGATGATAAGATTTTGGGGAATTAGCTCTTTAATTTCATTAAACTTATTTTATTTGTTTATGTTATACAGGCTTTATGGATGCACTGGATCTTGCTACAGACTTCCCGCCAACAAAATGGCAGGGTGACCGCTCAAAGTCCTCATTAGTGTAGGCCACGTGCAACACTTCAACTCTAGTTCAGAGCACTACGCTTAGTGACGATGACGCACTTGGTGCGTGTAACAATGTAGCGTTCGCCACTCCCGCGTTCCTCTGCTTGACACGTGGCAAATGGCCGCAGCTAGGCGGACCCCTTAAGGTGGCCGCCTGGTTGAAGGAATTATGCACGTCTGCGACCTGAAAGCGTGGGACGCCGNGTGATGCTATTACTATTTATCTGTTAATATTAATGTTTAATTTCTACACAGATCTCTTAAAATAAAATATATGCGTTACTCTGAACCTAATAACTTCACTAATATTTTAAGGCATTTACTAGTACATTCAGTTCAAAAATATTAGTATAGCTGGTAAGTCAAGTTGGTTTGACGGTTAAAGGCGTGGGGATAAAAACACAATTAAGGGACGTGGTTTCTAGTCCCCGTACCATCAAGGTGTAATTTTTTATTCTTGAGTTATATATCTAACTAATTTTTCCTTTATTCTCTGTTGTTAATTCATCACATTTGTTTCCTTGAAAAAAAAATTAATTTATGGCCACTTTTCAAAAATTTCATTTTTAATACAAGCCTATCATTTGTAATATTACAAATAAATGCTTTGCAGATTTTACACGAAAACTTTTTGTTATTCTACATAAGGATTTTCTTGGCAACTGTGTTTCAAAGGATTTTCCTCGTAAAAGAAAAAACATTTTTACAGTGTACATTCATCACATTTGCTCTAATTATTACTGAGACCGCAGGGTACCGTCACCAGCGCCTCATGTGAGCAATTGTCAACACTCCGACAGTCCCAAGTCCAACAACCAACAACTCAGCATTTTGTGAACTAATAAGAAAATATTGATTCAAATGCTCTGTTTAAAAAAGTTCAAACTCCTCATCCATCCAAAACCAGAATAAGTTAAAGTTATATGGAAAAATCTGGGATACTTTTCCACAGGAATCCTTTTACACACACTCAGTTGAACAAGAAAAGTTTCTTAATTTTATTTTATATAATATAAAATTACAGAGATACAACATTCAAATATATTACAGATACAAATTCATTTTAAAAACCTGTTTAAATTTCTTAACACAACTGAGCCTAAAATTATACCAAAATAGCGGTATATTTAGTAACATAAAAATTGTGCCCCAACATGATATAAAGATGCTCACACGAGCATAATCAATCCGTATGACGCTTTCATAATATACAAGCCACAAGGCTTCTTCCAAGTATGTATGTATATATGGCGCATTAACAACTTTATACTTAACAAGAAAATGGAATAAAACAGGCCATCATGTCTATAAAATGTTTCATATTGAAT
>NQII01016980.1:15943-25980 GCA_002778355.1 Clitarchus hookeri
CTATTTTCCGTCGTTGTCGCAATGCTTGCTTGCAGTCGGGCGTTAACCTTGAGGCGTTTAAAATTTCTACTAGGCGGTCCCCTTAATGTTTGCATGCGGCTGATGCACTGTGCCCTGGCAAGAGAAATACTGAGAAGTTAGATGCGCACCGACTATAGTTACTATCCCGCTCAGTTATGCCTGTGTGAGATGACAGTGGAGACAAATGAACGTCGACTCCGCCTCTTGCAAGAAAACACGGTCGCGCACGATGAATATGCAGATCAGAAGTTGGCGTGCATTTGCAAGTGGCCATGCTTGCCGTGAAGGACGGTTTTCAAACTCGCGGTGAGCGGGCGAATCGAACACCACATTTCCCTGGCTTCGAGACAAGAGCACGCTTATGAAATTACGCTTCAAATGTTAAATTCCATTCATGGATGCTTCCAACTTTATTGTAGCATTGCTTAAGTTACACTTAAAGGCTAGCGCCAGTGACTTTTCGCGTAAATATCCGAGCACACAGTAGACTTCTATACTATGTACACACCTCAGCTGTTGTTATAACGCCATCGACTGCTGGTGCCGTGTCCGTCTTTGACCAATCCACTCGGGACTGAGTAACTCCGACATTGAACCTTCGTGATTCGTGCGCAAACGGTTAACACGGGCCAGGACATTTTTGAACCAATCAAAGAATCTGGACGACCCTACAGTGCTTTGGACTCTATCTTGTCTCGAAATCTTTTTGCGAAATATGCATTAAAGAAACACACGTTGAATTCAACCTCAAGGCATGGAACTATACTTTCTCTCCTACGTTACCAACTTTGCTGGGCACATCCCTGCCGGTGTGGTCGTTACAATACATGCAGGCAGGGGCAGTGACATTTCTTAAAGGCTGATTTCAAAAGTTGCATATTAACTGTAAACAACCTACGCCATGGATGCACGGGAAACAATCTCGGTTTTTTTTTACTCCACGTATACGCTAGTGTGGTAAATCAGCCAATAATTTCTGATAGTGTACGCTTGACTAAACTGTGATGTACGTATTGGTAGGGGCAGTGATCTTTCGCGAAAAGATTTCGAGACAAGATACAGTCAAAAGCACTGTAGGGTCGTCCAGCTTCTTTCATTGGCTAAAAAAATGTTCTGGCCCGTGTTAACAGTTTGCGCACGAATCACGAAGGTTCAGTATCGGAGTTACTTAGTCCTGAGTGACTTGGTCAAAGACGGACACGGCGCCAGCAGCCAATGGCGGTATGACAACAGCTGAGGTGTGTATGTAGAATTGAAGTCTTCTGTGCGCTCCGATTTTTACGCGAAAAGTCACTGGCCCTACGTATTGGGTCCTCAGCTATTCGTACGTCGGCTGTTGTCCCAGGGAGATTGACTCTCAGACCAGGTGGCATGGCGTCACGTTCTTGTTTCCTTGGAGGGTTGTGAGTGAACGAGTGAGTGAAGAGATTTGGGTGGCTCTTAACATGGAGGTCTCGAGAGCCGATGAGGGCGAAGCAAGGTAAGTGTGATGAAGCCGTCGGAATTCACGAGCGGCGGGAAACGGGAGACCCCCGACAAAACCCCGCCAACCAGCGGCATCGTCCAGCACTATTCCCACATGCGAAAATCCGGAGACGAATCCGCCGGGAATCGAATTAGGTTCGCTTTTGGTGGAAGGCGAGTAGTCTAACCACCACACCACCGCGGCCCCTTTGAAGGCCTGTGTTGCAAATACATAATTGCAAATTAATTTGTATTTAAAGACCTGGTTGTTCTCATAAAAATTTCGCTAAGTTTTCACGACCTTAGGTATTGATTTTTCGTTGTTCTTCATGAAATAATTAAGTCTTCCATAGAACAGCTTCATATAAAAAAAAACCTAGAATTTTTTTATCTAGCTCATTTGAAATATCCCACCACAGCTTGTGACTGATTTTAATTCACATTTTAACTTTGTGCTGCTGTACAAAAGTGTGAGTTCAGGATAGTCCCAATTTCGTTTTAAAAGTTTTTAAATGGTGCCTGTCAGTGGAGTAGCTTATCATGTTGTGCATTATGAAACTACATGTGTGCTAATTTATTCACAAATGAAGTAAATTTGAGCGAAATGAAGATGCAGTTGAATATGAGTGAAATAATTTTCTCCGTGGTGTCTGTTATGTCAGTCACTACTAAACGAAATATTATAAAGTAAACTTCGTCAAGTAACAGATCGTACAAAATTATGTAATTAACCTACTTTCAGTTACACAGAAATGTTATCTCGTGAACTTTGTGTCCGTGATGTGAAATTGCGATTTTCGTAAGGAAATCTGTAGGCCTATCATGGCGAATATCTCCTTGTAAGTTTTTAAACTTCTTACGATAGATATTTTTTTTTGTTGATGTTACGCGGGAATTTTCATTTAACCATTGTCTTTGTCATAAATATGTTTTGACGAACGGGAAATTTTTCTTCACTTGGTAGCAAAAATATTTGTATTAGGGCTGTTTACACGAACATAAATGTGACAAACGTTATACACGACTACGAACTTTTTATTCTGAACGCCGTATTATTTTTAAGCATTTTCAGCTCGCTGCTCTCAGCTTCTCTCATTCATCTTATGGGATACACTTAAATAGAGAGAATAGAAACATGTTTGGGAAGTTAGGTACATAAATCAAATTATATGAGCTTAACTTTTCCTGTTCGCAGTTTTGAGGAACAAGATAGCAAATATTTCTGCGGCTTCGTGTTATCTAAACGCACTATCGTAAAAGCATACATTTTAACGCAATCCCTGATTGTAATACTCGCCTCAATGTTGGCAGTGGATTGAGAGGGGTAGTTCTATTACTCAATGGCTTACTCAACCCTTCCATGCCGATTGTAGACAATAGTCTGCAAGTTACACAGTAAGGTTATATTTGACTGGAACTGCGAGGTTCAATGTCCGATGATCTTCCCCGTGGTTAACTTATTGGCAGATACCTGAAAAATTCGCGAGTTCAACGACATGTAGGTTATACTCCATTGTCGTATGCAAAATCACGCAACTGTCAACGTTAATTGGTTGCGTGATGTATAAGCGGAAGAGGGTGACAGGGTCTGCATTTTATTGTGTGTTTATTATTGGCTCAGACTTTTTCAAGAGGTGTAAACTAACGGGTGGGCAAAAAGCATACGCAATACAAACGTACGAAATTTTGAATTCTAGCTTGTCCTGAAATGAAATCGTGAATTTGTCAGGTCTCTTCTTATTGGTGGAGTGGAGTGTAGAGATATGTGCCGCTCTTAGCGTCCAGGTCTTGAGAGCCGATGAGGGGAAGCGATGTGAGTTTGAAGCAGCATGGGAATGCAACGGCCAGGCGGGGGATACCAGGGTCACGGCTTATAGAATATCATAGGTACACGCAGCACGACTAGAACGCCAGTTGAGAGGCTTGCTCTTAACGGCGATGGCGCACTTGATGCGCGTGGCAATATCGTCCTTATAGCTCCGATGCTTCTCGACCTCATACGCGGGAAATAGATCCAGTTAGTTTTAGAAACAGCTACATATCTATGACTATAACGGTTTACATATTTATGACTGTAACTGTTGCATAGTGTGCGGTACGATGGCACAGTTAAACACGTGATAACTGAACGTCTGAAGACCGAAGATATAAGGAATTGGCTGAAAGAGATAACAGAAGGAAAGGGCGTTCACATGGATATTTGGAAATGTTAGGTCAAACAAGGATTTGCATAACACATGGAATGAATTCGCTACCAAGATTGGCAGAAGGATTGAGGACTTCGACAAATGGCAAGAGCGAATTTCTGATGACACATAATGGGTAGGGCCAGTGACTTTTCGTGTAAAAATCGGAGCACACCGTAGACTTCAACACTATATACACACCTCAGCTGTTGTTATACCTTCATTGGCTGCTGGCGTCGTGTCCGTCTTTGACCAAGCCACTCAGAACTGAGTAACTCCGACACTGAACCTTCGTGATTCGTGCGCAAACTGTTAACACAGGCCAGAACATGTTTTTGCCAATCAAAGAAGCTGGACGACCCTACAGTGCTTTGGACTGTATCTTCTCTCGAAATCTTTTCGCGAAATATCACTGCCCCTAATAATGGGGTATTCAGGTAAAGGCTTTACAAAATAAGTAAGTTGGAATATCCCAGGTTGGCGAGGACAGGTTTTTAAAGAGGAAACACTTAGAATACCGATTAAAGGCACAAATAAATCGAATGGCCCGAAGAGAACAAGAGGGTAAAGTGCCGTGCACTATCTTACTCATCCGAGTACAGCTGCAGTGTGGGGGGATATAGGGCACCTGTAACAGTTGCATATGTATCTATCAGTGTAGCAATGCCCCATTATTACTTTGTGGCCACGTGTATGCAGTCACCTAGTCCACGCAGTGTGTCAGTTAGGAAGTTTACACTGCGGTCTGTGAGGAGAAACTTGGGGAAGGGATTTCACGAGCCACGTACAATTAAGGCTGTTATGTAGGTAGATGAACATTTAAGGCTGTTGACTGTTGACAAAGTGCTGTTGAAATCAACCACTGACAAATGTCACTGTGTCTACCTGGATGCATTTTGACGGGTACTCTGACTGGCTTGCGCCTAGTCAAGATGGTAACGGTGGAGGGAGAGTAGTTCCCATATCTTGACGTTGAATTAAACTTGTTGCGTACATAATTAAGTCTCATATTTCCTGTGTTTTAATGCACGTAAGTTTAAGAACTTGGAAATTTGTAAAATATTTACTGTTATAATAATTGCGTTTCCCTTGACCGACGCGCATAGGCTGTTCATGGAAAAGTGGGTACTTTTGAGGCCCTAGTTACTTTTTTCCTTTCAGCAATTTTTTTAATTTTATTATTTAACCGCCTTTTTAAAGAAATACTGCAACGCAAGTAATAAACACAGTGTGTATATTCCACCGCTCTCTAAAGCTAACATCTAAGGCTAACATAAAATGTATTTACTGTATATTATTATAATGAGGGGGGCTTTCAAAAGTTCTCACTTTACCGTGAATATATCCCTGAGGCCCATGACAATGTTAGTTTTACGTGTTGTTGAAGAATACACACCGCTGATACAAGTATATCTAGGGCCACTGATTTTTCGCGAAAAAATCGGAGGACACAGTAGATTTCAATACTATAGAAACACCACGGCTGTTTTNTTTCAATACTATAGAAACACCACGGCTGTTTTCATAACTCCATTGGTTACTCGTGCCGTTATCGCATTTGACCGAGCCACTCAGGATTACGTAACTCCGACACTGAACCTTCGCGATTCGTGCGCAAACGGTTAACATGGACGAGAACATGTTTCAGCCAATCAATAAAAAATCTCAACGGCCCTACAATATTTTGAAGTGTATCTTGTCTCGAAATATTTTCGCGAAATATCGCCGCCCTTAAGCATATCTTAAGCAGGGCTTTAGGAAGTGCTCAGTTGATGGTGAAAGGCCTGTAAGCGGGAAGGGCGCATTGTTGAAGCCAGAATCCCTGCAGCCACGGGCAGTCGTGAATCACGCAGACGACAGCATTAAAGAGGGGAAGGGGGGGGGNTCCGGGTTTTCACCCTTCCCGTCTGCTCTGCGGTCCATTGCCACCCCCCGTTACCCTGCACGCGCAGTCGCCTGCTACGAGCGCCTCCCCGCGGCCAAGTGTTGAACTCGTCTCGCGCGCCCGAAGCACGTACGCGCAGGAGGCTTCGAAATATGGAACTTACACGGACATGTTTACATGATATCTATATTAGAAGAGACCTGAGAAATTCGCGACTTCAATTACCTGCAGGCTATTCTTAGGGGCAGTGATATTTCGCGAAAAGATTTTCAGACAAGATACAGTCCAAAGCACTGTAGGGTCGTCCAGCTTCTTTGATTGGCTAAAAAATGTTCTCTCCCGTGTTAACAGTTTGCGCACGAATCACGAAGGTTCAGTGTCGGAGTAACTTAGACCTGAGTGGATTGGTCAAAGACGTACACGGCACCAGCAGCCAATGGAGGTATAACAACAGCTGAGGTGTGTATATAGTATTGAAGTCTACTGTGTGCTCCGATTTTTACGCGAAAAGTTACTGTCCCTAGTTATGGCTAGAGACCTGAAAAATTCGCTGATTCATTTTGAGACAAGCTAGAATTCAAAACACTTTGGTTTATATAACTTTAGCCATTGGTCCACAAGGTGTTTGACACCCTCTGGCGAACACTGGCCCAATCGTCGCCTTCCACTGTGACAGCAGATAACCAATGTGAATTTAATATCGGCATAGTTGTACATAAGACTGTACAGTCTAGCCTGCAGGTCATTGAACTCGCGAATTTTTCAGGCCTCTAGTTATGGCCCGTATTTACGGTTTGCAAATCAATCAAGGGATGAGGGGAGAAGGCGCAACAACTAAAGTTACATATTTCTGAAAGGCTATGTCAAACACCCAATTGCAAAATAAAAACCGCTGGGTTGTGTAAGGAATATTAAAGTCTATAGAGGAATCCCGAATTTTCTCCACGATATATAATTTGCCTGATCAATGCATTTTTTGCGCAAGACACACACACATACACAGAGAGAGAGAGAGAGAGAAAGAGAGAGAGAGAGAGGAAGGAGATGTTATAAGTCTACCTTTCCTTCGGAGAATAGGAGAGAAAATTAATTTTTTGTCTCACTGCCATCGAGCATTCTCCTGATTGGCAGCGAGTTATGAGTTTGTTAAAGCTTTGTGTCTTACTGCAATGGTTGTTGTTCGTGTTGTATCATTCATAGAGACCTGAAAAATTCGCGAGTTCAATGACCTTTTGGTTATACTATATTGTCATATGTAAAATCATGCAAATGTCAATGTTAATTGGTTGCGTTTTATATTAGCGGAAGACGGTGATTGGGTCTCTAGTCATTCATAATCCACCTTGTGCTGAGTATCGATAAATAAATGCATATTACGTAGCGTCTATACATTATTGTTTTTTCATCTGATTATCATAAAGGTTTGCTGAGAACTGGCAATACCACGGCATCTTCAAAATATTCTATTTTAAATACATTTGAACTTGTTCAAAAATATATATGTACACACACACACACAAACCGACCAAAAACTCAATTTTCCTATATTTTCATGTATACCTCTGCGTGAAAACTCTTTAAAATACGGGCTCTCGTGCATTTCCGAATTTCGTTAGAATTACGCATTTCCCAGGACAAAATGTTCTCGCTTTATAACAATTACTCGTTATTACAATTCATAGCATTCTGCTTTTATGAAATGAAAATAATATTCCAAAACTAAATTCTCTCTTTGTGAAAATTCAATCCAAGTATTGTGCGTAAATTGTGGATCGAAGTAAAAAAAAAAAAATGTTCAATGGAAACATTGTATAGCGTTACAAGGAATGCTTTCAAACTCGACGCGCTGCCGATATATTTTTTTTTATATTCGATGGTTTCGTTCAGGTATTGAGAACTTGGAACCAAAAGTCACTCCTTTATTATACCGCTGTTTTTCGAATGTATTGCGGTGTGCTTGGAATCATAGCAATTTATCATATGCGGCTGTCAAATTTCCAGGAAATGGAAGTGCTGTGTGAGTTCACGCAGCCCATTAGTAGAGACCTGAAAAATGCGTGGATTCCTTTCAGGAAAAGCTAGAATTCGAAACACGTGTGTTTATAAAACTTCATCCATTGGTCCACGTGGTGTTTGACACCTCCTGGAGAAGGCTGGCCCAATCGTCGCCTTCTACTGTGATAGCAGACAGCCAATGTGCGGTTGTCATTTGCATGTTTGTACATAAGACTCGAGAGTCTAGCCTGCAGGTCATTGAACTCGCGAAATTTTCTGGTCTCTACCCATTAGGTATCCAGAATCTCTGTATCCACATTTCTTCCTGTTCTCCCTTAATCCTCTTCGTTTTTTCTATCTCATGCGTAATTTTATGGTTTCGTGTAAAAAGAGAGTACTTTGTTATTTGTTTAATTATTGAAACATTGTTTTAGTTATAGCACAAGGAAGGTGAATATCATAAAAATGTTTTGAATTAACGTATCTTCGATAACACTCTACCTAGACTCAACTGCTTCCAGCGTGATTCGTAAGATAACTACGGAGATTCTTAAGGTATGTTGGATACATAAAAAAAAAAAAAATGTTTTATATTTGTAACAAACATTGTTCAACTTGTACCATTGTAAGTGATAACATTTTCCTCTAATAAAAGAATTTCAATATTTATATTATTTGAAAATTTGATGTCAAATCCGAAATTTTTCTGTTTTGCTGCAGCCATAATAACAATGATTAGATGCACTTATAAAATAATTTACAACGTAAACAAATTGCGCGGTCTTACGCTCGACATATATTTAATAACAAAATAACAGTTCATTAATTTTTTTTTTTTAATGTTGAATGTTTGCAAATATTTTAGTATTTTTAACATTTTTTTTTAAATCCACGAACTTTTATTTTGTGAATACATGTTTCACGCGGTAGCCTCCGAAATTACTTAACGTTGTAATTTTTTCCATTAATACATCTTAGTTGGTATTTGATGGTATGCCTGCAGCAAAACAGGAAATTTTCCGAATTGCATGAATTATTCAAAAAATATAAAGTGTAATGTTATTTATTTGACGGAAACAGTCTCGCATACAATGCATACAAGTTGAACAATGTTTGGCACACACATAAAATAATTAATTTTTTGCTGACCGACACCTTTAAGGACGTTAAAGTGCCCAACATGACTTTCTTTATTTTAAGGTATTTTAAAAATCTGTTTTATTATATAGAATAGTAATTTTATAGACGTATAAAACAATGGAAAGTTGATTCACACAATTTATTTATGGCAGTTACAGGAATTTGTATATTATAGGTTGTACCATACTAATTTAGAAATTTTTCATAATTATTATATTTTACTATTGTTTTAAATAATTGCTGACGAAATTAGAATAGGATAAACAAATTTCATGTAAATTCTTCAATTGGTTAAGCCGTAATTTTATTTTAAGTTTTACAATACATTTTAAATTCGCTATAGTTAAAAGTTAAACCCTAATCGCCGGTAAAGAATATGCCAGACTTCAAATAAATATATTCGTGGCGTTCCTAAGATTTCAACAGACACTTAATATGAAATAAAACATTCTGCTCGTATAACATTTTGAAATTTTTTGAGCACAATATTTAAGGCTTTTCATTATCCTCCAAAAATATGAGAAAGTCATTTTTAACTGATTTTGGCCATTCTGTCAAATTTTTGTTGATATCGTATCTCAAAAATTGTGAAATATCTTAAAAATACAGGGGAAAAAATTTGCTAGTTGGACGGGGAAATAGTTATGTTAATTAGGGTCAAATATGTTGAGTAGATGGAGATTTTTGAGCATTTGCTATTGTGATACAGATGTCAATCTTGGAAAACCCAGACTGAGCACGAAAAAATACTTAAAAAATGCAAGNGCATTTGCTATTGTGATACAGATGTCAATCTTGGAAAACCCAGACTGAGCACGAAAAAATACTTAAAAAATGCAAGCAACCTATGGACGAGAAAATAAATATGTATACAATACTGGAAAATTTCAATAGGGAATAGAGTCAAAAAACATGACAGCGAATAGCTACGATATATATATACACACACACAAAAAATATATATTCACACACATACACACACATGACCAACAGGTTACAACAGTGTGTCCTCAGTGACCACCAGACCACTCGGTCACATGTAGAAAACTCGCCTCCAACTCTCACACCATGTCATCCATGATGAACATAAACCGCAAGCGAATACGAATGATGGGAAAGTTGAATCAATAACAGCATTTAATAGTTAGTTTAAGAGTGACTGCAGAAAGTGAAAAACATTATTTTACATTTATAATTTTAATTTCCGGGCACCTCTTCGTTTTCTTTTTCTTCCTCCACCTCAAGAAAAATACAAACCGTTTTCAAATAATTGCCTTTACAAAATGTATGCATATACAGGACTACAACTTTTAACTATTTTAATTCCCGAATCTACTTAAAAATAT
>NQII01016982.1:0-13915 GCA_002778355.1 Clitarchus hookeri
ACCGTCCAACTTGTAGAAATTACTTACAAGTACCCTTGTATCCCATGAAAATATATATCGCATATTTTTTGCAATGTTTCATGTGAAAATCACAATTTTATTGTTTTCGGGATGCACAAATAAAACAAACGATGCCATTTACAGGACATTTAAAACGGATGACTGAAAGGTAATTTCTAAATTAATTTCATGGTATGCTTAGCAAAACCTTTTTTTAAAAATAATATCATAGACTGTTAAAATAAAAAATATGCAAAATTTCTTTGTTTTAAGCAATTTTTAAAAATTACGAAAATCATTTCATACAGTAAATTTAAATATTTCTTAAGGAAATCCATAATAACTTATTTCAATCTCAATAATCTCGTTCCGGTGAAAAAAGGTTTTCCGAAAATTTGGATTTTGACATGTCTATATGCAAAAAGAAAGTTGTCTAAATGGTTTTATTCGTGGAAATGATAGTTGTGGGTAATGTCTACAAGTTGAACAGTATTTCTAACAAATACGAAATAATGAGCAGTGGCGTGGTGTACCCTTGCCCGACTCCCCGCGGTGTACAATGCTGTGGTCCATGGTGTGCACACTCGCCAGGTCGTACTGCGCTATCTCCAGGGTGGGCTCTATGCTGACGTTGGCCTCGCTCTGCGTGCTGCTCCAGTTGTACATCACGTCCGAGCTCTTGTAGCCGTCTGGAACAACCCCCTCCACGTAACACCGCAGCTAACACCCGCCACATTCCTCACCGCGACTACACACTGGATCTCGGCTCCACCATCCTGTCGTCAGCAATTATACACCGGAGAGCCAAGAAAAAAAAACTGGTACAGGCGTGCGTATGCAAACAACAGAGGTATGGAACCAACCAGAGTAACGCGATGCCGTCGGCAGCTAGATCGGTTACTGCCGCTACGATAGCAGGTTATCAAGATTTAAGTGAGTTCGAACGTGGTGTTATAGTCGGCGCACGAGAGATGGGACATAGCATCTCCGAGGTAGCGATAACATTTGGATGTTCGCGTACGACCATTTCACGAGCGTACCGTGAATATCGGGAATCCGGTAAAAACATCACAACTTCGACATCGCTGCGGCCGGAAAAAAGATCGTGAAAGAACGGGACAAACGACGACTGACGAGGATCATTAAACGTGACAGACGTGCACAACCCTTTCTCAAATTGGCGCAGATTGGATTTGTGAACTGCCCTGCAGGATTCATGGTGTGAATTGCCTCCTGCATACCTTTAGACATTAGTTGAGTCCATGCCACGTCGTCTTGCGGCACTTCTGCGTGCTCGTGGGGGCCCTACGCGATATTAGGCAGGTGTACCAGTTTTTTTGGCTCTTCAGTGTAGGATGGTTCCTTGCTACAGACCCTGCACCCAAAAATAACACCTAATTTTTTTTTCACATTGAAATATACCATTCAAATGCAAGGTTTTATTGACCAAAAAAGGGCAATTTTATTTTCCATTTCTTTTTTTAGTTGTAGGGATATCTTATACGCTCCTGACTAGAGTGCGCATAGAAGTTGCGCAGTAATTTATCCCGGTGCTCGAACACCGAACTAATTTTTTCCTACACAACTGTAATGTTTTTTTTTATCAAGTCATGCTATTTTTCTATAAATAAATCTGATTTTAAAACGTCTTTCTGTGAGTAGGAAGTATATAATTAACAAAGTAAATTCTTCCGCCAAAATAGAATTGCAGAAGGGTTTTTCACGTACCTCATCGCGCACATTGACAACGTTCGACTGTGCAGGGAGAACGGTTATATAATTGAAGAAAAAAGTAGAGAAATGAAAACCAAACTGTTCTGTAATCTGGTTTCATGGTAGTGGCAGCCATAGTTATGTACCAGCAACATAAAGTTATGTTAGTTTTGTTAGTTCTGTTTGTTGTTGGAACAATCCGAAATATTGCTGAAGTTGTTCTGTCGAAGGAACTGTCTTTTCTGTAGAAGGAGCAAACTGTTCTACTGTGCGAACTATACTCATAGTTGCATATACAATCACAGATGTAGCTCTGTTGCAAATACTGTCTACGTTAACAATATTCAGATGACACCAACAAGCAGCATGGTGCTATCTCTATATTATCAGTCTAGATGGGTTATGTGAACAAACATTTGTTTCCTGTCGCCATATTTCTTCCGAGGTATTATGAATGCACGTATAGGATAATCAGTCTTAAAGTCGTAAAGCCATAAGCAGAAGAAAAGCCAGCGTTGCCGGCACATGACCTGGTATCTTACGTTATTTGTGGTAATTTCCCGAAAAACTACGGTAACATTTGTAAATCGGACGGAGCCAATGGTGGAGTAGAGACGTTTACGACTGCTGAGTCCAGCCCGTTTACGTAAAACAGTCCATATACTTCATGTCTCTGGCAGTACGCTAAGAAGTTTCACCCAATAGTGCAACAAGGTTTCACAATACCGTTCTTGTAGTGATCCTCTACACTGGCAGGTAAGAATCCCTGCTCACCTGGTGATACTCTGAGTGGAACTCATCTTATCGGAGGACTTTCACTTGTGTCTAAAGTTAAACTTATCCGTAGGTTCTGCCTACCTGACTGGCTTTCCAACTTGCACAACAGAAACAGAATTTACTCGTGAATTGTTTGTATCTTCAAGCTGCCAAGAAATACCCAACTTCACACACTTATCTTTACCAACCTCGTGATCAGCAGACCTCTACGAATCAGTTTTAATGCGCTATAAGCCCGAGACATGAAGCCTACGAACTATTTCCTGGCAAAGAGCTGGACTTAACAATCCTAAAAATCCCTACTCCACAGTTGGCTCCCACCATATTTACTAATGCGACTGTGGTTGGCAGAATTGGATTATTGTTTTCAGTATTGGTACTATGTAGTATTTTTTTTTTTTTGCTGTGAGAAAGAAACAAAATTATGGATAGCAAGTGTTTGCGAAGTCATACAACAGCTGATTAAATTTTTGAATCCTATCATTTCGAAAAAACTTAGGCATTGGGATCGCGATATATCAGTATATAGTTTAAAACTAAAATGAAACGTTTATTTTAGTTTGTCATTTTCTCTGCCCTGGATATGTTTAAAACTGAGTTAGTGTTTGGAAGTTTTCATTTTTAACTAGTAATAAATAACGTCCCTTTAAATTTCCCAAGAGAACAATAAATGTACTACCTCCCAACACAAATACAACATAAGAATGTAAGTATTGAAGGATTAAAGCAAAATAACAGCTTTTACTATGCGCAGCTGTACACGAATATCCACGGATCCAGGAACCAATGATATGTGGAACGACTGGTAAAAAATCTGGCTAACAGGATGCGAGGATATGAATATAAGTGATGTGGTAGTAACACCCAAGAAAATCTTAAATTTGAANAATCTGGCTAACAGGATGCGAGGATATGAATATAAGTGATGTGGTAGTAACACCCAAGAAAATCTTAAATTTGAATGTTTTAAGTGCTACTATATTGAAATATGTTTTGATCGAATGAGTGGATATGATTACCGAATATTTTAAACCGAAAAAAACACAACAGACATTAATACAATACAGTAACACATTGGAACAAGTTGTATGTTTCTTTGGCTTGGGTCATGCCTTAAAATGTCTTGATATCTTTGGATGTTTGTAAGGGTCAGTCACCCCCAGTGAGCCCGTGATTGTGCGCAAGGAGGTCACAGAAGCGACTGACCTCCAAGAGTCAGCGGGTATCGAACCACACCGGTTGACCGACTCAGCGCTGAGTCACGGCCATTGTGCAGTCTTCACCGGGCGAGAGGGAGGCGCGTGCTACGGGTTGATAAGGTCGATATAGCGTGCCGTGTAGGGTGCGATGTGGACGCTATGGGCGGTGTACTCACAGCTGGAGAGTAGCAGCGGGCACTTCTGGGAGTCGAGAGGGAACTTCCTCAGGTGCATGGGACAGCTCGCCTGCACCGTCAGCCTGCAACAACCACACGCTACAGACGACGTAGACAGAGTACCGTCTTCTGCGCATGCGCCCAACATTCACCTACCCTGTCAAAGTCACATGATCAACACTGACAAACGTGCATGTCTATATTTTATTTTTTCAAAATACAAGCATTATTATATTAATAAAACGCTTATACGTAGGGGCAGTAATATTTCGCGAAAAGATTTCCAGACAAGATACAGTCCAAAGCACTGTAGGGTCCTCCAGTTTCTTTGATTGGCTAAAAAATTGTTCTGGTCCGTGTTAACCGTTTGCGCACGAATCACGAAGGTTCAGTGTCGGAGTAACTTAGTCCTGAGTGGCTTGGTCAAAGACGGACACGGCACCAGCAGCCAATCGAGGTATAACAACAGCTGAGGTGTGTATGCAGTATTAAAGTCCACTGTGTGCTACGATTTTCACGCGAAAAGTCACTGGCCCTACTTATACGCATTTAAGACGCCTTCGTGTCGCTTTATAATTCAGTCCTAAGGTAGATGGCGTACAAGTANGTGGAGCACTGTCGAGACTAGCTTTGCGGCGTCTTATGACGAGAGATGGTGGTGTCTGTACCTAAAAAGGAAGCTGCAGGACCGTGAAGCGGCCGAGTGCGGTCGCCTCACGGAGCAGACGCGAGGAAGAGGAGGGAGCTCACCTCATGGAGTACGTGATGAGGCCGTCCTTGCTGATGCGGAAGAAAGTGTTGGGCACGGTGATGCGGTGCAGGTGCGACTTCTTGCCGTTCATGAAGTACGTGTCGGGCTTCCAGATGAGCCCCATGAAGAGCCAGGGAAGGGACAGCATGTCCCTCCCGGGCAGCGAGAAGGCCAGCCGCGGGTCGCGCCACATCTGCCGGAAGTAGATGTCCATCGTGTAGCTCTGCAACAATACAGACATTCGTGAGCTCTCTTTATACCCGGTTTCATAAGCGGACGCTTCAACTACACCAATCTTCATGAACAGAAAGTTTCGCCATCTGTCGCCGAAATCNACCCGGTTTCATAAGCGGACGCTTCAACTACACCAATCTTCATGAACAGAAAGTTTCGCCATCTGTCGCCGAAATCATCAACACTAAGAGCTTTCCCATCTATCAGCAAAAGCAGTCTTTCATAACCAAGAGTTTAATTAGTTCTTATCATTAACATGTGTCGGAGTACGGACCTTAATTACCTCTCACTCTAACGAAACACTGAGAAAAGAGATAATCAGCTCCCTCGCTATTCAATAAGTCAGAATAGTTATATTCTTCGTCTCTCCCTTGAAGCAACCTGCCAGAACAAAGACATTTTTCATCTCTCACTGTAATAGTTTTGTGAGCAAAGGGATATCCATCAATCCTCACTTCAACCAATTTGTCAGAACTTTGTGAGGGATGGAGGTCTTAATAAAAATAAAATAACTTAATTCAATAATTATATTTACTCTCAAAGCTATAAACAAACTAATCTTGTTTTACCAGTCTGGGCGTCCTATTAACTCTTATTATTCTTATTGATCGCAATATTTCATCACTATCTCTATTTCAATAAAAGTCTTTATCAAAGTCTTTACTCTTGCTAATGCCCCTCAAACTGCTCCAATTATTTCCACACCTTTAGTTAAAACTGTATATTCCCATCGTTTCGAATGTCTTTCCACTCATGCATCCAGTCCACAGTCCCGCAGATAAGTCCCACTCTTCACTGCACACAAGCTCACCGACGCACTCTCGCAGATCGCTGCAGTCGTCCTTCGTCGCTTCGGAATAGCCCGACTGGCACTTAAGGTCGCACGAGACGCCAAACTCTCGGCTCTTAATCACTCACCTCTCAGAGGCCCGCACGTGGTATTTATGCTTGAGGTAGGTGCCGTCTAGAACGTTCTCGGCAATCCAAGTTGTTCTGGGAAAGGTAATTGTGAAGACGACGACAATCCTGCGTGATAAATGGAGAAATATGAGCTTCTCGGAGTCAGTGAGGCGCGAGCTGCGATACGTTTATCGGCGTGTGCTGCGGCGTCCTTTATGATAGACCGCTCGCTTCGTATAACGTTACAAACTTGTTCTCCAGCTCTCGGCGCCTTCCCACNGAAAGGTAATTGTGAAGACGACGACAATCCTGCGTGATAAATGGAGAAATATGAGCTTCTCAGAGTCAGTGAGGCGCGAGCTGCGATACGTTTATCGGCGTGTGCGGCGGCGTCCTTTATGATAGACCGCTCGCTTCGTATAACGTTACAAACTTGTTCTCCAGCTCTCGGCGCCTTCCCACGCGAAGGAAACGCCGGGCAGCGACCTGCAACACTGTCTTACTGAACACAACTTATATTTTTCCACGCCTCTCTTGTGTTACACAGATCAAGGTGTCATCCAACANAACACTGTCTTACTGAACACAACTTATATTTTTCCACGCCTCTCTTGTGTTACACAGATCAAGGTGTCATCCAACAAGGAGAATATGTCTGGAAAGTTTTTAAACTTGTATTCTATCTTTTGAAGTCTATGGGGTGCCGAATATCCCAAAATGAACACTATTGAAATGGAGTACTTCATAAGGTGTTATAGTTTATTTTAATATCAATAAGGACCATACGGTGGGCCCCTCAACTGTAGTGATAGCTTTTCTCTCCGTCATTTAGTTTGGTTATTTCTAGTTTCCCTTGCCTGAGTCGCAGCCAATTCTTTGTACCATCGTTGCTTCTTACATTGAACTCTTGAGTTAACTTTCCAAGGTATTTGAAAAGTACTTTATATCTGAACATATCAGCCCCGTTTTATTAACTTCGAGATTTACATGGCTATGTTTCGCAATGCCAAAGATTTTGAACTTCCCAAATTATTTATTACTGTTATCATGTCACCAAATCATAAAATTGTATTATATCGTTTTTTACTGTGTTTGATAAAGTAGAAGCAGATGTATTTTAATATAATTTTCTAGTTCAGCGAAGCAAGAAATGGAATCTTTTACACCCACAAAGTCAGAGAAGTGAGTGTTCTTGTTTCATTCACGAGAATTATTAGTTTTGACTTATGTTTTTCTGGAGTCGGCCATTAGTATCGCCGACTCCAGCAGGATGTTTACGTCTGAGCTCCCGGAAGAAGCCAACTTGCCAAGATCGCTTGAAAGTGTGCCAGACAATTCATATGCGCAGTTTTCCCGTCTCTGCGCATTAACTGTGCAATATCAACAACTCATTGCTCTAGAGAGCAGGTAAGTGAATTAAAAACTTTTGATTTATGCTTGCCAAATATAACATTTACTCGGATTAAATGTTTCCCAAATGATACTTAACGCCGGTAAAACAGGAAACGTATACTTATAAAAGGAACCGCAATATGTAACAAAAAGTAAATACCCTTTCTTAACCAACGAAATATTGAAGTAGAATTAAATACCTTTAAAATCTTTATTAAAATAAGCTACGTCCTTTCAAAAAAAAAAACNAACGAAATATTGAAGTAGAATTAAATACCTTTAAAATCTTTATTAAAATAAGCTACGTCCTTTCAAAAAAAAAAAACTAGGCATTAATAAATTGAATGCATTGAAAAGACAGAAACTTTATACTTGGCAACGTTTTACCTCGTTTACCAGCGATATTAAAACTAACTCGTATAAGGGAATTTATGTTCATTGTGCGTAATCATTGCTCCCAAATGTTGTCACCACTGTTAGTTCTGCTGTAAACAATGAAGATGTTAAAACTGTGGCTCGATCATTCCTTATCTTGTATAAAAACAACACCACTCTCTAATAATCGATAACTACAGTCACATATACCGTACACTGCGTAACAGCTCTCAACACAATCCAGTCGNAACGAAATATTGAAGTAGAATTAAATACCTTTAAAATCTTTATTAAAATAATCTACGTCCTTTCAAAAAAAAAAACTAGGCATTAATAAATTGAATGCATTGAAAAGACAGAAACTTTATACTTGGCAACGTTTTACCTCGTTTACCAGCGATATTCAAACTAACTCGTATAAGGGAATTTATGTTCATTGTGCGTAATCATTGCTCCCAAATGTTGTCACCACTGCAAGTTCTGCTGTAAACAACGAAGATGTTAAAACTGTGGCTCGATCATTCCTTATCTTGTATAAAAACAACACCACCCTCTAATAATCGATAACTACAGTCACATATATCGAACACTGCGTAACAGCTCTCAACACAATCCAGTCACAGATATCGTACACTGCGTAACAGCTCCCAACACAGTCCAGTCACAGATATCGTACACTGCGTAACAGCTCTCAAAACACTTGTTTACGTAAACAGTGTTATAACCTCAAATCCTATCAACGTGGTTTATAATGGTCGAACTGGCCGGTGAGCAGTGCATCGTTGGGACACTGTGAAATCACTGCGCTGCTCGGGTGCGCACTCTACCCCCATGCTCCCGCTACGACATGGCCGCCTGCTGAGTGTCGACGAGACGCGGCGCTAAGTAACTTGTTTGTTCTGCCTGGCATTTCCACCGCTGGACCACTGCCAGAGACACAATCACCGCACGAGAGGGGGTCGGCCTACAGCTGCGAGGCAGTGTGTTTAACACAGCAGCGCCTGATGCGCGTGCGGATCGGCAACCCGCTCGTCACATCTGTTGTGCTGGTACACGCTGTTCACGGTTAAGAGAGCACTTTCGAAACCTACGTTTGAAAAATGCCACTGCTCTTGCCTGCACGTATTTTAATGGGCTCGTTGACTAGCACGTGCCCAGAAAAGTTGGTGGAAAAGGGATAAGAAGTAGTTTCGAGTTTTAATGCTGGATTAAGAGTGTTAGGAAAACATTTCTGAATACTAAAAATTATTTATTATGCCTGCTGTATTTTTTAATGCAAAAAAGTGTAAGAATAAGTAAATTTGTAAAAAAAAACAAATTTTTCTAATAATTGTACAGCTTTACTTGACCGCAGGATACACACAGTGATCAGGCCTATGGTAATGTTAATTGCACATACGGTGGAAGAATACACACTGTGCGCATAAGTAGATCTTAAGCAGGGCTTTCGAAAGTGCTTAGTTTACCATACACAGACTATAACAAGACTGCTCCTGTTATTAATTCTCACTCTGATGTTATAGTCTATCCATAGTATCTTCACACTTTTTTTTAATTAAACCTTTGAAAAACCGCCTCAAGTACGAAGTGTTCGGTAGTTTCCTTAATGTGTCATGCATCACAAGCGTTTTATACCGCTGTTAACACAAAAGCATCTTATGTTTGGTTGAATTAAACTTTCATATATCTTTTATAAATAAATTGTAATATATAATTTATAAGTAATATGAATAAAATCAGAGAGAAAATAGATGTGTTGATAATGCCCAGTGCGAAACAGTTCACATGCAAAATATCATTACGATAAGTGCGCATAATTGCGGGGCGTTGTCCTTTTGGTAAAGATGTACATACTTAGTAAAGCTTTGTGTGTACGAGGCGAAGGGGTAACATGGAAGCAGAACTTCAACAGGACTTCAGAAAAGTTGGAAGTAACCGTGAATGAGCTATGCAGATGCAACGCTGCACATCTCCAAATCACAATGTTGTCACAATCAGTAAAATAAAGTTTAATTAATTGACTTTTACATCATAGCCATTCTATAGTTTTAAGTAATTATGTTATAATTATTTAAACTATGGAATAGCTAAAATGAAATAATTTTTTGTTAACTATTTTGCTGAGTCTGATGACTTTGTAATTTGGAAATTTGTGGCTTTGCATCTGAACAATAGACTAATTGATCTTTTAAATACAACTTTCTATATCAATTTGTTACAAACTCTACTCCTAAAAATTACATTTATAAAATACTTAAAATCGCATTATAAATTTGCTATTGTGTGCTTCTTAATTTCTTTTTTTTTTATAT
Organism: Clitarchus hookeri; assembly: GCA_002778355.1. NCBI lineage: Eukaryota > Metazoa > Arthropoda > Insecta > Phasmatodea > Phasmatidae > Clitarchus > Clitarchus hookeri. The sequence continues at coordinate 9,830 of NQII01016982.1, forward strand.
AATAAATGCATTTTTTTTACCAATTTCGCTGATTATTTGTAGGGATGGAAAAACTTCACAGATTAATGTAAGAACAAGCTCGACTTTAAATGCAAGTGAATTGACGTCATTTCTTCAGAAATAACAGAGCTTCTATTCCGCTCCTAGACGACTTGGAGTCGGGCGATGTCATGCGAGGACACAGAGGCGCAACTCCATGCTGGCTGCTCTGTGGGGAAGCTGGCTGCACACCGGGGCAGATACCTGAAGACGTGTCTCAATTTAAAGGGTACTCTTTCTAGAGAGTACTCTTTCGCTCAACCTGGCGAGAGCGCAACTTTGCACTCTCTCTCTACCACTCACTATGACGTCACGCTGACAGCTCATGCCTGGGGGCCGTCTGTTTCTCGCGAAGATACTTCAGGACAACTTGTACTCCAAAACACTAGAGCTCAGCTTCACTTTCGTGATCGGGTGATTTTAACTGTCAAGCATCGCACGTGTCTGCCCGCGAATCACGGACACTCGGTGTCGCAGTTACCTAATCCTGATTGGCCCAGTCAAGTAAGGAACTGTGTCCCGACAAAGACACGCGGCCAATAACTAGGGGCAGTGATATTACGCGAAAAGATTTCGAGACAAGATACAGTCCAAAGCACTGTAGGGTCGTCCTGCTTCTTTGATTGGCTAGAAAAATGTTCTGGTCCGTGTTAACCGTTTGCGCACGAATCACGGAGGTTCAGTGTCGGAGTTACTTAGTCCTGAGTGGCTGGGTCAGAGACGGACACGGCACCAGCAGCCAATTGATGTATAACAACAGCTGAGGTGTGTATATAGTATTGAAGTCTACTGTGTGCTCAGGTTTTTACGCGAAAAGTCACTGGCCCTACCAATAACCAAAGTAAAACTGCGCGTGTGCCATAGGACATCAGAGTCCAGACTTCGCGTAAATATTTTCGTGAAATATAGGTGACCTTGATGACGCCAAAAGGCGTGAAATCATGATCACGACCATAGTTTTTGAAAGTAGCTTGTATATTTTCAAAAATTATTTTGCAAATGATTCAAACACTGCCGGAATAACTGAATAACATACTTTTATATTTGTTTTATTTATTTTTTGTCGTGTTATAGCATTTGTATGTAACCGGGCCCGCAATGCGAAAGTGACAAACATAAATAGCATGGCTAAACTGAGACTTCGTCATAAATTATTTTCATGTAGTTATAAATACGGAATATCTAAGTTATTCCATCGACGAAAACAGTGATAGCTAGGGCCAGTGACTTTTCGCGTAAAAATCGGAGCACACAGTAGACTTCAATACTATATACACACCTCAGCTGTTGTTATGCCTCCATTGGCTGCTGGTGCCGTGTCCGTCTTTGACCAAGCCACTCAGGACTAAGTAACTCTGACACTGATCCTTCGTGATTCGTGCGCAAACGGTTAACACCGGCCAGAACTTTTTTTTGGCCAATCAAAGAAGCTGGAGGACCCTACAGTGCTTTGGACTGTATCTTGTCTCGAAATCTTTTTGCGAAATATCACTGCCCCTAGTGATAGTTAATTACCTACAGGTAAAATACGATATGGTTTTGGGCCGGGAAACTACTGTATCCTAGTTCAAACTCTGAAGCACTGCAAACAAACACGGCGGGTGGTATGTTCTCTCTCGCTTTCGCCCGAGCTTTCTGTCAACACAAGTGATACATCGCAGCGGCTGTGTGCGTCATCAAGAGAGGAGTAAACGGCAATAGTAACTCTTCAAACACAAAGGTAACGGTGTGTAGTTTATTACACTTCAACAATCGAAACTGCAAGAAATGTTTCCATCAAACAATGTATTGAAAATCTTTGCAATGCTGATTCAGAGGTGGTTTGTGATTCGGAACCCTGCGGTGGACAGACGAAAATTCTGACTATAACACTGTCCGTAATATTAAGACAGTAACACGCAAAAAAAATGCATATCCTTAAATTTTAATGATCTAAACCAAACGGGTAAATATTTTTTTTCCTCCCGGGATTATTATTTAATGCCAGATGCTCTGATAGCTTGTGTTAGACGTAGTTTTCCGTGAACGCTTAAGAGTTATTTGCAATCCCATCGAGAATCTTGCTCTGCGCAGATATTAGAAGCATTTTCGGATTCAGTACTGATGTATAAATCTGAGCGTTTTAACTGAAGCCATACTAAAGAAATCATTTCGAAAATAAATATGAAATACTTCTATACGTCAATAGCACTACTTTTAAACAAACAATAGCCTGCTGTAGAAATCGATTAGCAGCCTAACACATGCAACTTAATGCCACATTTGCAAACATTATCAATTAGTGTCACTAACGATAACCATGTAACAGCCAGTAGTAAAAGTTCACCATTGCAGCTGGTAAAAATTATAAATATAGTTAATGTTGAACTGAAAAATTAAATATTTCTGTTACTGTAAATTTGGTAATTTTACAGCAAGGTTTTACATTTATGTGTTATAACTCAGTAAAATTTGCATTTACTACAAAGGCATGTCTAGATAATAAAAATTGCACAAATTGGTTCCTGTAGTTCAAAATGCATCCTGGAGAATCTGAAACTCACTTGAAGTATTGTCTGAAACCACGTTAAAAATAAATAAGCTTAGTCATGTCGAGTCAGCTTTAGATAACTAGGACGCTCAACGATGTGAACACATCGTGCGTGCGGAAGCAATACATCGTGCCTTCTCTATGGTGTAGGCGTTTCCTTCTGTGATTGGCTGCCTGATTCTGTGTAGGTGGAACATCACTTCTCACGATTTCGTGCGAGGATAATAAAGGCTTCAAACAGACGTGCAAAGTACAATCACGATACAGGGCTGACATGCCGTAGCGATTACTTGGATGTTAGCGCGCCCTTTCGCTGATTGGTTCGAACGAGCCGTGTGACTTACTGGCTACCGAGCCTTGCGGAACGTTCTCTATTGGCTGGGATGCCAAGTAGGTTACCTGGCGCCAAGTTGTTGGCCAATGCCTGCAGTCGCTGGCTGGAGTCGGTGGTCGGTATATGTGACTATTTAAATTAGTTATTTTTAAGTATCCTGGACCTACGGTTGGCTCAGCTAGTCAGTCACTGGCTTCACCACTGTTACACGTGTATACTATTTTCTTCGTTTTGAATTCGAACAAATGGGATAACTGCAATTTTCATAAAATAAATACACTGAAGATCCAAAAAACTGGTACACCTGCTAATATCGTGTAGGGTCCCCCGAGCACACAGAAGTGCCGCAAGACGACGTGGAATGGACTCAACTAATGTCTAAAGGTATGCAGGAGGCAATTCACACCATGAATCCTGCAGGGCAGTTCACAAATCCAATCTGCGCCAATTTGAGAAAGGGTTGCACGTCTGTCACGTTTAATGATCCTCGTCAGTCGTCGTTTGTCCCGTTCTTTCACGATCTTTTTTCCGGCCGCAGCGATGTCGAAGTTGTGATGTTTTTACCGGATTCCCGATATTCACGGTACACTCGTGAAATGGTCGTACGCGAACATCCAAATGTTATCGCTACCTCGGAGATGCTATGTCCCATCTCTCGTGCGCCGACTATAACACCACGTTCAAACTCACTTAAATCTTGATAACCTGCCGTTTTAGCAGCAGTAACCGATCTAGCTGCCGACCGCATCGCGTTACTCTGATTGGTTCCATATTTCTGTAATTTGCATACGCCCGTATACACCTGTTTTATTGGCTCTCCAATGTATGATCTTTTAAAATCTTCAAATTTGTACGATATTAGAACTAGTGCTACCTGAAAGCGGAAATGTTTAGCTCGAGCGCCATCAGCATGGAAGTTCGCAACCTGAGTGGAGTAAAGCTCACCTCGTCAGTGTCGGACACGGAGCCCATGGTCCTTATGACCATGTTGGCGGTGATCTTGACGGGCGGGCCTGAAACACAACACGTCAACATAAATTGCAATAGTGGCAACTAAAATAGCAAACCTAGAGAGCGGAATTATAATAGAGATATAGTTTACATCTTTTGTAGTACTAACTTCAAATTGTTTGACTACAGCTCAAAACACAGTACTAGATGAACTTACCAAAACAGCACAAAG
>NQII01016984.1:1075-14147 GCA_002778355.1 Clitarchus hookeri
CTAAGTAATAAGGGTGGCCACCCCAAAACAATTTTTTTTTATTGTTTGAACAAAATTTTTATTTTTTATTTTTTTATGATGTGGCATCAAAAAACACACATCCTCCTAAATTTTCACCCTTCTACCACCAACCCTTATTTTTCCACCAACCCATATCTACCACCAACCCACATCCTCACACACTTACAATAAGTTATAGTTATTTTTTTCTAATACTATAATCACTAGAAATACTTTTTATGGCAAAACAACGTTTGCCGGGTCAGCTAGTTTTATTATAAAACCGTTGAACGTGGCTGAGTAAGAAATGCTTACGAATGGCATTTAATAAACGTTACGCGTCTGTATACTTTTCCAGTTTCTCTATTTCTGTCTAAAGTATGTTTTTGTGACAGTAAAACTGGCTCAAACGGGTTTTTTCACGGTAATTTTTAGGTATGAATAATACAGTACAAAACATTAAAAAAGCAGCAGGGAAGTGCATCACACCTTCATTTTTATTATTACTTCATAAAATGGTAGGGTCTCTGATGAAAGTCTCATAAAGGCGCGTTGTCGACGGCAAGACTGCACGCCCGCTCAGTGCTTTGCGCGTAGAGGCGATGAGGGAGTTTATGCTCATGTATCGATCGCCCCTAGCGCTCCCACGCTTTAGGCCACAGAGGTGGAAAATGCCTTCAACCTGGCAGCCACCTTAATTCACGGAAATATTACTGAAATTTGCAGAAACTCCATTTTTTAAAATCACTGTAACCGTAATTTTACGGAGAGTTTACGGACACTTCTGAGCAAATTTTACCTGCATTGTTCCGTAAAANAAATCACTGTAACCGTAATTTTACGGAGAGTTTACGGACACTTCTGAGCAAATTTTACCTGCATTGTTCCGTAAAATTAAAGAAGAAAAATTTTATTACAGTGTAATGTTGATAACTGTTTCAGGCGGCTCGTGTTGTTTTTGATGTTTGAAAGAATATGTTAGAAGAAGCGGTGTGATTTTCCAAACTGCCGAGGGAGTGATAATTTTTTAGTTACAGTCGCAAAGAAAGCGTTGTGTATCCTCGGCATTATTCTTCCACGAAACCCGAGTCTTATGGAAATACGGAGAAGTTCTGTATTTTTGTATATACGGAGTTCAGTTCTATTTTATGTCATTACACTCTAAATATGAATAATTGATTTCATTCAGTAGTGGGGCCGCGGTGGTGTAGTGGTCAAACTAATTACCTGCCACCAAGGCTGACCTGGTTTGATTCCCGGCGAGGTCACTCCACGGATGTTCGCATGTGCCAATCATGCTGGATGATGCCCCTGATATGTGGGTTTTCTCGGGAATCTCCCGTTTCCCCCGCCCTTGCATTCCGGTGCCGCTCCACTCGTTTCACCCTCATCGGGTTTTAAGACCCCGATGTTAAGAGCCGCTTAAATCNCTTGCATTCCGGTGCCGCTCCACTCGTTTCACCCTCATCGGGTTTTAAGACCCCGATGTTAAGAGCCGCTTAAATATCTTAACGCAAACGGTAGAATTATTTCACTTAATCTTCTAGTAATCAGTGGTTATCAGCATGCTAATCAATGCAATACAGTGAAGTTTTATTGCTAGGCAAGTGCAAATCGCTATAAGGAAACATAAATCACTGTTTAATAAGCGAATACCAGCAAACGAAATTATCAGTAGAATTTTTTTGCTTCAATAGGAGCAGTTTTAATAGATCTGNTTAATAAGCGAATACCAGCAAACGAAATTATCAGTAGAATTTTTTTGCTTCAATAGGAGCAGTTTTAATAGATCTGCAGTCAAATTCACGTATTTGGAGTACAGTTAATGCTCAGAGTTTCGAGTGTACTGATTATGGTTCCGTACATTAACTGCATATTTCCGTAAAAATTTAATNACAGTTAATGCTCAGAGTTTCGAGTGTACTGATTATGGTTCCGTACATTAACTGCATATTTCCGTAAAAATTTAATTTGCATAGTGATAATTTGAAGAGCGCAAGCCACAAAGTTTGTGCAAAAATTACTACCGGAAAATTTATCGAAAGAGATGGACGTGACAAGAAATTCGTGTTCACTCTCACGCCCTAGAAGAGGGATCTCAACCTCAAATCACTGGATCCGGTAACCGCTTCTGCTCGATTCTCGGTCGCCGACTGTTCCGCGCTGCTTCAATCCTGCTACTCATTACAATTCTCGTCTCCGCTATTTCGGCCTTTCGCCTTCATTTCTCACTGGTCCACAGTCAGCTCCTGGGCGGGGTTACGACAGCGAGAATTTGATCGCACCGGTTCACATGACGTACTTTCCTGATGTACCGCCTGTAGTGACTGCAACCAGCACACCATTTTCGTGCCTGTGGTTGCCTATCTGCTTGCGCTGCATGGCCACTATTAAACGCTCTACTGCCGGGAATGCCAGTCAACATTTCCGGGCATTAGTTCAATGATGGAATATTTTTATTGTATACATTTAACCCACGAGCACGATTCTCCCCAATATTACGCCCAGTAAAATGAGAAAACGTTTTTAGGAACATATGTTCTAATTTACCTGAAAAACAAATGCCATCAGCGCAGTTATTTAGGCCTGAACCAGTGAGCTTCACGAATAAGAGACAGGGATTCCAACTATTAAATAAAAAACGTTTGTTCATCCGCTTTGAATGAAATATATGTTTTAAGTTTGCCAAGAAGGATGTTAGAAGTGATAAAGTTTTACCTTAACTAATTTTTTGTATTCGAGCGTGCTTAAAACTCAGACTAGTATTGAAGTCTTCGGTCCCAGAGATCAGGATTTTAATTTCATCTGAACGTGCAGGTACGATTTTATTGTTTGATTAAATTACTACGTAATCGCTGAGTTACGTGGGCGAAGATGAATCAACATGTTAAATAATTTTCTTTCTTAATTGTTTACCACGTCAAATTTATAACTTCGCCATTACTGTGCATTAATATTTGGTCCTGGCTAGTGAGCTAAAGGTTTCAGGTTCGAGTCAGTGCATGACTAGAGGAAAATTTCCGTTTCGGGGTGTTAGTTGCCTCTTCATCGCCATGCCGTAGAAAGTGTTCTAAACTTAAGGACTGAAGCGCAATTGAATAAAATATTCCATATTAAACAATAAGTTTTGAAAAATGTTACTGATGTAGGTGTACAAAAAAAATTCGTTGGTACAAGAAGGTGTTATTAGAGAAATTGANCGGCCTGCAACTGAAAACAGTTACGTGCCACTCAACCACACCGACACGCGCTCTCGATATTATTCTCGAAGGCCTTTTTTTATTTCCCAGCCTGCGCTTATACGTAACAATAATAAAAGGGGTCCGCGCAAACAAAGAGCTTTCATTCTACTAAATAAAATCCTTTAATCGTTGTACAAGCATTCAGGCGAATAATTGGACCTGGGATAGGAGCATAATTAATTTAATTCATGTTTGAACAGAGTGCAGCTAGGTTAACTCCCCCAGTATCACTTAATAATGACCGCAGGTGCGATGAGAAGGAACGATGATGAACAATAGCGTAAAATAGTCGCTGCAGTATAATGTAGTTATTTAGGTGATGCATTACAATACTTTAAAAAAATCTGTTTTTAAAGCAAAATAGTATGCTACATTAATTTGATAGCATTGTGGAGTGGAGTGGAGAGTTTTGGGTGGCTCATAACGTCGATATATTGGAATCCGACTAGGGTGAAGTGAGGTGTGTATGGAGCAGAGCCGAAATGCAATGGCGAGGAAACGGAAGATCCCCGAGAAAACCCGCCGATCGGCGGCATCGCCCTGCACGATTTTATCGCATAGTAAATTAAGCTTATATTTACGTTCAAGTATAGTAATAAATCTAGTAGGCTGGCCTCTAATAAACGCGATTCATGTTAGATACTTGGATTTTCGCATGTGGGCAAATCGATGAACACTTCTGAGATGCTTCCACTTCTCCAGGTTGTACTGCCTTAATCGCTGAAGATCTCCTACGGGTTCAGCTAAAGAATGCTTACAATTAATTTGCAGATCATGGTGGCACAGTGGTAAACATTTACTCTACCATTAGGGAGGACCTGGGTTCTAATCCCGTTCCGCCCATCCTGAGTTTAGTTTTCCATAATCTCCCGAAATCACTCTAGGCGAATTCTGGGATGGGTCTCCCTTACTGAAGGCCATGGCCGATTCATTCCTCACTCCAGCTTGCCTGAACGACTTGCTTTGTGTCTAAAGACCTCACTGTCGACGGGATGTTAGGCCCTACCTACTTTTGATTTGCGTCTGACTGCAGCCACCAGTTGTAATTTAACTTAATGATCATACGGCAGCCGACGTGCAGATTGCAAAACATTATTTGATGTATCCAACTTTATTGAGGTTGCTGTTCATATAAGGAACTAAATACACATAAGTGACGAAATTTTAAATTTATAAGTAAAATACTTGGAAAAATATTTTGGTTCGCAAAACTTGCATAAGAATTAGGGGTACGAGATTATAAAAAATCGTAGAGGATAGTAGTTATAATATTCTTATTCGAATTGGAGAAAAATTTCATTATTCTTGCATTTACTTTTTCGTCCACATTACTTAGCTATTAAAATTAATGCGTAATCATATTTTAAATGCGTAATGATATCGTAAATTCAAAACATTTTATTGAGATATGTATTGATGTGCTGGAAAAGTAATTTTCAGCAACATTGACAAAAAAACTGCAGAAATAAGTTGTATATTGTAAAAATTTATATCTTATCCCTAAAAATTAAATTTTTAGTAGTTTTAAACAATTTTATTGCTATGTTTTTTATTTTTATTAAATTTGGATATTATATCACTTGTAACGTCGACTTACATACGATCGTAGTAGATGAAGACATATGTTGATATTCAATCACTATTATATGTAAATATAGTCATAATGACCTATAAAATCTTAGCACGCTTTAGAATATTGCATATTGTGCATGATACTCTATAAGATCTCTCTGTGACAAATATTTCCGTTTGGTACTGAGATAAAAAATTTGGTTGTTGTTGAATTATATCACAAACCATCAAATTACGAAGGCTGATACAGAATTCATGGCAACTACTGTGTATCTCCCGAAAATGATTCAACACAGAAATGTTTTATGTACAGGTAAAAGTGTACGACAAGTACGTAGTACAGGCGACACCACATGGGGCATAAATGCAGGAATGTCCACAAAGAACACCGACAAACATGTCTGCTAGAAATCACCATTTAGTTGATTTATTCTTGTACACTCTGTATACACTCATTTGAACGGGTACGTATCGTTTGTGTACAAGCTGTTTATAATCCTTCAAGGTAATCTCCGAGGTTGTCCACGGTTCGCTAATGTGTGCTACCAAACGTCGAACTGCTGTTGCCGTCAGATGGGATATGATTGCATCTGTCCGGCCGTGAGCACGTGCTCTATGTCGGTTGTCGGATGACAGCGGCGCGAAATGGACGTAACCAAAGTCGAACAGCGTACGTACATCAAGATAGCCGTACGCCGCGGCAGCAATGCACGCGAGTGTCATGCAGAGCTACGGGAAGACTTGGGTAACCGTGCTATACCCTATCGTACAGTTGCAAGGTGGGTAGGGGCCTTCAAACAGGGAAGAGAGTCCACAGCTGACCTACCTCACAGTGGACGTGCTGTGTCAGCTGACTACGACGTACGAGTGGCTGTGGTCGATCAGTGCCTAATGGATGACANATAAATGCAGGAATGTCTACAAAGAACACCGACAAACATGTCTGCTTGAAATCACCATTTAGTTGATTTATTCTTGTACACTCTGTATACACTCATTTGAACGGGTACGTATCGTTTGTGTACAAGCTGTTTATAATCCTTCAAGGTAATCTCCGAGGTTGTCCACGGTTCGCTAATGTGTGCTACCAAACGTCGAACTGCTGTTGCCGTCAGATGGGATATGATTGCATCTGTCCGGCCGTGAGCACGTGCTCTATGTCGGTTGTCGGATGACAGCGGCGCGAAATGGACGTAACCAAAGTCGAACAGCGTACGTACATCAAGATAGCCGTACGCCGCGGCAGCAATGCACGCGAGTGTCATGCAGAGCTACGGGAAGACTTGGGTAACCGTGCTATACCCTATCGTACAGTTGCAAGGTGGGTAGGGGCCTTCAAACAGGGAAGAGAGTCCACAGCTGACCTACCTCACAGTGGACGTGCTGTGTCAGCTGACTACGACGTACGAGTGGCTGTGGTCGATCAGTGCCTAATGGATGACACTCGCTGGACTGTTATGGAATTAGCCCAGCATACAGGTATCCCTGCGTCGTCAGTGTGCCGAATTCTACGGCGGAACTTAAATGTACGGAAAATTTGTGCCAAGTGTGTGTTACATCACTTAACTGAGGTAAATAAGTGAACCCGATATGAGACATGCATCAATCTGGAACGCTTTCACCTCGAAGGTATTGTCATGCTTAACAGCGTCATTGAAATTTCTGAAACATGGGCACGAGCTTACGAACACGTATTGAAGCGACAGTACCATGAATGGAGTCAGCCTGGATCTCCACGCAGACAGAAGGTATACAAAACCTGTCACCCACAAAGCTGATGATCATTTTGGCATATGAAAGTCTAGGTTTCTTAGTGTGCCACCCAGTTAGTGAGGGCTGTACTTTAAAAGCACAGTACTAACTGTCATTTATGCGGTACCTTCTTTGCCGTGCTGTTATGAGAGAAACGTTCTTAACTGTTGGGCAAACACTATTGTCTTACATGGCAACACTAGACCTTATATGGCAGGTATTGTTACACGGTGTTCATGGCGTTGGGGATGGGAGGTGTTGCCACACCCTCCCTATTCACCCGATCTTAGTCCGTGCGATTACGATCTTATTCCTAAAGTGAAGAGGCCGTTGCGCGGTAAACTCTTTGCCAACAAACAAGACATCGTCACAGCATCTCGACTAGAGGTAGCGCCCATTGACCGATTTCACGCAGCCGATGGTATTTCCCGTCTGCCTCGTCGCTGGCAACGAACCGTGGACAACCTCGGAGACCACTTTGAAGAATGTTAGACAGCCTGTACACGTTCGATACATACCCGTTGAAATGAGTGTATAGAGGATGAACGAATATAAATTAATTGAACGGTGATTTCAAGCAGCCATGTTTGTCTGTGTACCTTGTCGGACATTCCTGCATTCATACCCCATGTTGTGTCGCGTTTACAATATACTTGTACACTTTCACCAGTAAATAGTATATTTTCTGTGTTGGATCATTTTTGGGTGATATGAATCAGCCCTCGTATTTTTTTCGCAGTGTTTAAGAAAAATTGTAAGTAGAATGAAATAGCTAGTTTTGGCACATCGGGACATGGGAACAGAGCTCAGAGCTGTTTGTGCTCTGTCGTTCCAGTTGGCCGGCGGCCACCTTGTCCGCAATGTTGGATGTCGGTGACTTTTGACCCCAAAGACCTTTGATATTTGACCCTGTGACCTTTGACATCAAAATCCCAAAAAAATAAAAAATAAAAATATTGTAAAAATTATTTAAAATATTAATAAAGTATTACTAAAAAAATTAATTAAAAAAACATACATCTCTGGAGGTTCAGCCTGCACCTCGCCCAGCAGACTACTAACCCCCACAACCAATTGCTGTGTTTAGTCAACAGGTCGCCATTCGCAACACCCCTTGCCTATACTCATTCTGCCATCTTCTTTTTTTCGTTTCTTATTTGTTTATACATTGCTGGAGGATGCCATATTTGACTTAATATGTTTTCATCACTTAGGTGGTGCTAGTGTATTAATTCACCTACCATGGGAGTTGTCGATTTTGTCACAAGGTGGGAGCCATACTTGTTTATGTCGTCGCCCTCTATGTTGGATTAAATTTTCAACCCATAGATGGCGTTAATTTCTCGATTATGCCACCAGCTGTAGGCCTGTACTGAATGGTGACATTGACCATTCCTGTAAAGTTTGTAAACTGTAATATTTAATTTTATTGTGTATTCTTAAATACAAGTATTTTTAATTAAAATAATGATCTTATAAAGTAGAGGGTTTTTTAAAATAATTAAAAACTACATATTCTTCAAAAATATTTCTTAATTCTGTAATGTACAAAATGAGAAAAACATAGCTTTATTAAAATTGCAAGCTTAGGTGTTAATCGCTCGATGTCCACTTTAGAGACTCAGGAATTTAAGCGGGCAGGGAAACCCCACCACTTCACCTACACTCTACTGTTACATCGTTTCAGAACCATGTCACCAAACTTTGTAGGTTGGATCTCTTCTGCGTAGAAACCACTATGGATGGGATCATTATTAAAATCCTCTTTAAAGTAGGTCCTCATAACATAGTTGTGTATATGTCGCACGCGAAAGAGTTCGGGGCTTCAATTCGCAATGAACCCTTTCTCGAAGATACCTTTCTGTTTGGAGATGCGCACCAGGTCACCAACCTTGACTTTAGTCATAAGTGGGTCTCTCCTTTTCACGTCAGTGTAAAATTTTCGAATCAGGGAGTCTTTTTTCATGTCTTCGGGTTTCATGCGAGTGGTAGAATGAGCAGTACAATTGAACTCGCGAAAGAGTTTTGGGAGTATATCCAACCACTTGCAGCTGCCATTCGCAGCGAAATGCCTCCACATTTTCCCCTTCAGAGTCCTGTTGAATCTCTCGACAATAGAAGCTTTCAGATTGCTGTACATGGAAGATTTATGTTATGTTCCTTAATTATGGCCTTTATCTTTGCATTGTATAATTCCTTTCCCTGGTCGGTTTGTAGATTAGTCGGGATGCATCCTTTGTGCAATACATTAGCCATGGCTTCAGTGATATCATGCGCATTCTTCGACTTGACAGGTCTGGCCCAGGTGAATTTGCTAGATGCATCGATGACTGTCAACATGTATTTATAGCCCTTGTTGACCCGAGCATATTATATCATCTTGACGAGGTCGGCTTGAAATAGATTGCCCATCCCTCATATCACGACCTTGTGATGGTGGTGGAAGTAGTTGCATCTCGCAGACGTATGTCATTTATTGACAATTCCCAACCGACTCATTCTATGTGGCCTCCCTCTATAAGTTATTCGATGATTGAAATTATTTCGTTAGTGTGGGAGTAGTTACCAACTCTTTGCGAAACGAGCAGTTGCTACAGCCTATCAACCAGCTCGTTCTGGTCGTCCCATAATATGTAGTTGATTTTCTTGTGGTCATCATTAATCTCTTTTCAACCTTCATTGCTTTTCAGTGCTAGGTCGCTGAAGAAGTCTGTGAGAATGTAAATTTTTTCATGATCTTCATCCTTATAAGTGTTGATCGTGGGATCATAACCTTTGTAAAGCTCATGCATGAGCTCGAGCAAAGTATTTTATTCCAACATGTCGGATCTGTAAACTCCCTTGGCTCCTTACGAAATAGAAGTTAATATAGTCCAGGGGTTTCGCGTGTATTGTAATTGCCAACTCGGATGATCCCTCATTGTAGAAACTCTATTTCATCAGCACCGAAGAACCATTTATCATTGTGCTTGTTTACACCATATGTCTTATCATTATTGCGAGATGTCTACGATCATAGGTACTAGCAAACCAGAGCACTGGGTTTGAAGACTATCTTCCATACTTTTTTCATGTGTGGCAAATCTGCATCCAAAAAATCCTCCCAATCTGTCTGTACATCATCATTTTTTCGCTTCTTCATAGGCTCAGCATTATCGTCGATTTCGGTCTTCATGGCTATGGGTGCTCCATTGCTCTCCCTGAGTACACCGAGATGACGAGTAATGGGCTTAAAAATTATTTTCATTTATAAAGTCGCGTGAAATTTTGGCTCCCTTGGCGAGCAAATACTTCGAGCGAACATACTGTTTCGTCCGATGCACATCGCTGGCAATGTCCGACATCACACTGAATACAAATTGTTACTGTTGCTCTCTTTTATAGGTTTATTTTTGGGTCTCCGCCAAAATAATTTCGATCTTTCCTAGGCGTTCGCTGCAGACATCCAATATGTCCCTGCTGTAATTTTGAATATCCGTTTTCGTGGCGAGGTGGGAAATCAAGGTAGCGAATGATGCTCTATAGAATTTGTAAGAACTTTTAGATTTTCTTCATTTTGTGTAGATGGCACATTCAATCTGTCGATAGTTTGCATTTAAACACTCGTTACATGCTCGTCCATGGCCACCATATCTTGGACGATCTACATTTTCAGTAACTCCATCTTCGCTTTGAGCTTGGACAGGCAATTCTGAAATAATGGGGTTTGTTCTACCAACATACTGCGCAGTTCTGAGATGATGCCATTACCTGTTTCGAGGAAGAAATGTTTAGTAGCAGTATCCTCGCATCGTTCGGTTTCGCCAACATTTCGAATTATTCTTCTACCAGCAACACGAGTTACATCGTTTCGTGGTTCGAGATAACCTCCATTTTCGTCTTTGTGAAGACGCAACTTCAGGCTAATTTGCCTGAATTTCGATATGCTGTAACTTATTCTCGATGTTCGGCTATGAATAGATCGAATCCCCATTGTTACATCCCATTATATAGGGGTAAGTCTTTAACGATCGTCAAAAATCCGTATTTATCTTTCCAGTTAAAGGCACCCAGACTCTTGGAATCTTGTAGCGTCATGTCCGTACTGATGTGATCATCGTAAACATGCCACAAATTCTTATTGCCCATGCAAAACAGCACCAACCTATTTGTGTTGTCGTGGAGCAGCTGTTTGGGATTGCGCGAATATGTCTAGCCAAGGTACACGCAGTTCGCCTTCGCATGCTTTCCCATGCTAAATTATTCTTCAATGCACTTTTGTTATTCGCAGGAAAGTTATCGAAGACAAATATCGAGTTTGGAAGAGCTTCACTCGGAGACGCCACCCCGCGCCTTCCACGGTCTACAGTACTCATGCGCTGGTATTTCGGTTGCTGTAGTGTTTTTTTATATAGGTACATATTCTCGAACCAAAGGCCGTTCGATTTTTCCAAAAGGCTCTGTGGAGCGCATCTTTTGTCGCAATTTGATGGTCCTGCGATGATGCACCTCAGTGTATTCGGAAACAGGCTGCCAGTACGTTATTCAATGAGATAGCTTCATCTTCAGCATAACTGCATATGGATAGAGTAACGGCTTGCTTGACGATCTATATGTTACCACTACAATCTCTTGAATCAGGTGTAGCGATTGTGGAGCGATTGTGGAGCATATGGAGCGATTGTGAAGTGATTGTGGAGCATGAAGAGCGGGTGGAGTGACTGTAGAGACTGTGGAGCGATTGTGTAACACGTGGAGTAATTTTGGAGCATGTGGAATGATTGTGGAGCGATTGTGGAGAATGTGGACCAGGTGGAACGATTGTGGAGCATTTTGAGTCTGTCGGGATTGCACAGAATAAGTGCTGCAAATTACCAGCCTGCCATCTTGGCTGCAGACAGCTCATTCGGCGTGAGTGAAAGGCAATTTTTGATTGTTGAGGTTATACCCACATCTCACGACTTGTGCACCTCGACATAGTTGAGAAAATACATGATGATAAAATAAAAAACCATAAGCATATCGAGCGTTTCGCGCGTTCCTTAAACATTTGGATTAATATTAAATATCGTAGTGAGGACGAAGAACGATTTTGTAAGCTAATTTCCATATAAGCGTGTCAGATACTAGCTTCTAATTCCATTGCAAAACAAACATCAACCGATATTTCAGAGGGTGCGCTATTTCGTTCCCATCCTAGTCGGTCGTAATTTTGTACAGGTGCTAATCAAGTAAATATTTCTTTGAGAAAGGAACAGTTTCATTATATTTATGTATCTAATAATTGCACGTGGCGAGTATTTAAGCAGGGTTCTAACATATAATTTTGTGGTTCTTAGTTAACGAATACACGGGAAAAAAAAAGTTTTTTGGTGACTAAAAAAAATTTATTGGTGGCCACTAAATTCTTTTGTCAATATAGACATCACGAAATATTTTGTGGCACTAATTAAAGTTTTTGGTCATTACAATATTTAATGGCAACTACAAAATGACGGTTTTCGTCACCAACAATTAAAAACTAAAATTAACATCGCTAGGAGCGGGACTCTAACCCTGGACCTGATGCAAATAACGATCACGAACAACTATAGCATCGTGGCCAGACAGAAGGTGGCCAGTTCGAATATGCCAGCCAGAGCGCACGCGCAGAATGTAATGGATGTAGTTTTACAGTCGCAGCAAAATTTTATTACTGTGAATGACATTAATGTTATAGCTGCCAACCAAATATTTTGGTGGCAGCTAATAAATGTATTGTTAATAAACAAATATGTTAGTGAGACTAAATTGCGGTGGTACTACTCAATCTACGTGTTATTGGACACCACAATCTGTTTTTTTACTAGCAAGAAAATTTTGCCTTGGAAAGCACCAACAAAAAAACTTTTGTAGCCACTTAAAAAAATTTTCTTTCAGTGCAACCTTGAATACGGAGATGATAGGAGAAAAAAAAACAGTTTTTGCCGTATCTATGAAATTTCATAGTATACAATATATCTGTTTGTAGTAATGTTTTTGCCATAAGTGATTTAGAATTCGTATATTATAATATTTAATTTAAACATGACTGTATATTTTATATATTCCATATTATTATATATTATATTGCGTATAAATGAGAAGTACCGCACATGAAGGTAATTTTTAAGGAATCTTTCTAACGCGCCTTTGAATAACCACTGGCGAGTCACATATTGTTGAAAGTATCTCAAGTTTATTTTTCCTGTACTTCATATAGATACGCACGGATATGTCAGAGCGAGGGTTTGCATGTGATACGTGGTTTAATTTTGTTATTAATTGTGAACATTGTTTATGCAAATGAGCTGGTCTGTCCGAAGAAGTAAATTTTTTCTGTTTTGACTGTAACATAAACCTAATATTTTCGACCGGGTGCGAATCCAGGTATAGCCTTTAATGTTTGTCCAAAACTTCAAGGATCGTTAGGTTCTTATGAAAAAGTGAAACGAGTTTATTATGTTAAACTGACTTATCTAATCACGCTGCAAGATATTGTGTAGAAA